>PVIW01012539.1:0-31565 GCA_004026585.1 Noctilio leporinus
TAAGCCAGTCAGTGAAGGACAAATATCATATGATCTCACCCATTACAGGACAATAATGAGCAAAACTAACAACAAGCAAAACAGAACCAAGTATATGAATACAGTGAATAGGCCTTCAGTGGTCAGGGGGAACGGGGTTGGGGGGAGGGGGGAGGTAGAGGCAAAGAAGGGGAGCAGCTTAGACTAGAACCTAGTATAAAGGAACCATGGACATGGACAACAGGTGGGATTGACTTTGAGGGGAATGGGCAGGTGGGGAGGTGGACAGAGGGGAGCAAAAAGGGGATGGATGTAATACAACAACAATAAAATTAAAAATATAAAATAAAATAAAATATAAAAAGAAACTGTAGATGAAAAAATCTTCATGACATTGTATTTGGCAATGATTTCTTATCCATGACACCAAAAGCACAGGCAACAAAAGAAAACATACACTAATGGAACTACATTAAACTTTAAAACTTTTGTGTGTCAAAGGACACAAGAGAGTGAACTGGCAACCTGAAGAATAGGAGAAAACACCTGCAAATTATATCTGACAATACAGGTTAATATCCAGGATATGAAAAATTCTACAAGTCAACGAAAAATCAAATAACTCCATTTAAAAATGGACGTAAGTCTTATATAGATACATTTGCGTAGATGGTATATAAATGGCCAATAAACATATAGAAAGGATGTTCAACATCATTATCAGGAAAATGCAAAATAAAATCACAATTAAATACCATCTTTCATCCATTAGTATGGATATTTTATAAAAAACAGAAAACAAGTGTTGATAGAAAAGCTGAAACTTGTGCACTGTTGATGGGATTATAAAATTGTTGCAACCATTATGAAAAAGAGTATGGAGTTTCATCAAAAACTTAAAAACTAGAACTGCCACATGATCCAACAATTATACCCACTTCTGGGTAAATATTCAAAAAAACTAAAAGCAAGGTGTTAAAGAGGTATTTGCACACCCATGTTCATAGCACTATTCACAATAGCTAAGAGGTATGGAATATTCTTTAGCCTTCAAAAGGAAATCCTGTCACATGCTACAACATAGATGAACCTTAAGGACACTGTGCTAAGAGAAATATGACAGCCACAAAATAACAAATATGTTTCCACTTACATGAGGTGTCTAAAGTAATCAAGTTCATTGAAATAGAAAGTAGAATTGTAGTTTACCAAGGCTGGGGGGAAGGGGAAAAATGAATTTACTATTTAATGAGTATTTTTCACAACAACGTGAATGTACTTAATACCACTGTATTATACAGTTAAAATGGTAAAATATTATGGGGTTAGTTTTGTTTGTTTGTTTGTTTGGTTGGGTTTTTTTTTTGCCCCAATTATAAAGGAATGCACCAAATTCTGGAGAAAATGTGAAGTAACAGGAACTCTCATACATTGCTGGTAAGAATATGAAATGATACCCTGGCTGGTGGCACAGTGGTTAAGGCACCGGCCTGCAAACCCAAAGGTCGCTGGTTCGATTCCCAGCCAGGGCACATAACCAGGTTGCAAACCAGGTCTCCAGCCAGGTCCATAGCTGGAGGCAAGTGAAAGGCAACCATACATTGATGTCTCTCTCCCTTTCTTCCTCTTTTTCTGCCTTTCTCTCTAAAAATAATTAATAAAACCTTTTTTTTTTTTTTAATGCAAAATGGTACAGCCACTTTGGAAGACAGTTTGGCAGTTTCTTACAAAATTATACATACTCTTACCACAGGATCCAGCAATCATGCTTGTTGGTCTTCACCCAAAGGAAGTAAAAACATATGTCTATACAAAATCTGCACAAGATGTTTATAGCAGCTACGAAATCATAATTGCCCAAACCTAGAAACAACCAAGATGTCCTCCAGTAAGTGAGTGGATACCTAAACTGGTACATCCAGACAATGGACTAAGGTGCTAAAGAGAAGTGAGCTATGAAGCCATGAAAGCAGATGGAAGAACCTTAGATGCATGTTACTAAGTGAAAGAAGCCAATCTAAAAAGGCTCCATACTGTAAGATTTCAACTATTTGGCATTCCGGAGAGGCAAAATGATGGAGACAAGAGATCAGTCAGTGGTTGCCGTGAGGGGAGGGTATAAATAGGCAGAGCACAGAGATTTTTAAGGCAGTGAATATACATAATAACGTATACATAAGATAACATAATAATGAGTATATGTCCATCCTAACCCACAGAATCTACAACACCAAGGATGAACTACAAGGTAAACTATGGACTTTGGGTGATAATGGCATGTCAACCAATGTAGGTTCATCCTTGGTAACAAATGCGCCACTCTGGTGAGTGATGCTGGTAATAGGAGAGCCTTTTTCTCAATTTTGTTGTGAACCCAAAAACTGTTTTTTAAATTTTGGCTTAAAAAGAAAGGAATGAAGCTCTGGCTGGTGTGGCTCAGTGGTTTAAGTGCCAACCTGCAAACCAAGGGGTCGCCAGTTCGATTCCCAGTCAGGGCACATGCTTGGGTTGCAGGTCATGTCCCCCGTTGGGGGTGCACCTGAGGCAACCACACATTGATGTTTCTCCCCCTCTCTATCTCCCTCCCTTCTTCTCTAAAAATAAATCTTAAAGAAAGAATGAAATACTAATAAAGCTGAAGGTACCATGGAAATATTCTATATGAAAGAAGCCAGGTACAAAAGACACATATTTTATGATTCCATTCACATGAAATGTTCATATCAGTCATCCACAGAGACAGAAAAGAGAGAAGTGGTTGACAGGGCCTGGAGAATGGGGGAGTGGGGAGTGACTGAAATAGGTATGGACTTTAGAGATTATAAAAATGTTCTGGAATTAGTAGGTACGGTACAAACTGTGATTACACCACTGAATTGTAATAATCGGTGAATTGTAGTACTTTAAAAAGTGCATAAACAAGTTAACAAAAACTTAAGGCGAAACAAAGACATTTTCATATCAATAAAATCTGAGAGTGTCTTTGGCCCACAGTCCTGAACTATAAGAAATGCAAAAGAAGTTCTTCATACTGAAAGGCAATGTAGCAGATAAACATTCAGATCTACAAACAGGAACAAAGAGCACTAGAAATGAGAACTATATCCAACAGCAACAAAACCACGAAAGAGAAATAAGCTTCATAAAATATATTCAAGACATTTATGCCAGCGATTACAACAAAGAGAAGATCTGAAAGATGGAGAGACAATCCAGGTTTACTAATTCGAGACCATGCGTCCTGCTCCAACTAAAGCAAACCCCACTTGGAAGGGCCTTAAAAACAAAGCCATTTATCACCTCCCATGAGAGATGTTCAGCTCTACTTCTCGGGCCCCACCCTCCCAGCTGACCCCTCACTGCAGACCACATCCAGAGAGAGAAAGTCCATCTCTCAGGTGCAAGAAGGCCTCTTCTAGAATCTCACCCCTAGTATCACCTGGCTTGGGACACTCGCCCACCACCAGCCACCACTGATGCGGGGCGGAAAATGCCCTGAGATTCAGACTAATCCTTCAGGGTGAGATGGGTGCGAGAAATCTGCCCCGACCACGACCCAGGACACTGTCCACTGTGCCACCACTGACCTGCTGCCACCACTGACCTGCTGCCGTGGCTGGGGCTGCCGGGAGCCTCCTGGGAAGGCGGGTCCTGAGCTCAGGGGTCATGGAACCCATTCACTGGGGAGCCCATTCACTGGGGAGCCTTTGCCTGAAGTCTTTGCTCCTTCCCACACCTGTCTGCCGGCCCTGTTTTGGGGGCCTCCTGCATTTGGAAGGGGCTCCCTGAAGGACACGGGCCCCATTCCACAGCTTTTTAGCCCCTTGCTCTGTTTCATTCTGATGCTCAATCTTGAGCTTCAGTCAAGACTCACTCCTTTCTGTTCTCCTTCCACAGTGTTTCTGGTGGAGGGGGAGGGGCTGGAGAATCCCCCAGACAGAGGTGCAGGCTGTTCCCTGCACCTCTCCTCCGGGGAGGGGTGGGGACACCCCTCTGAGCCCACTCCCAGCCTGAGGGTTCCTTTGCCAACTAGGAACCAGGGGTCCGGCTCCAGGCAGCCTTCACTCTCTCAGCTGTTCGGGTGGTAGAAAGCACCCCGGCAAAACCACTGTCAGGCAGGTAAGCAGGGTGCCAGGCTCCCCTCCAGGCAAGCACCCCTTTCTACTGAGTGGGAGTACACTCTGAACAAGGGGGGGAGGCTGCCCTTCCTTGGGATTGTTCTCTCTCACCCCTCCCCAACTCTCCCCGTTCAAACGCTGGGGTCTGAAGGCAGGTCACGCCAAGAAGAATCTTCACTTTCCGGCCCCAGCTGTGGGCCTTTGCCCGATTTCAGGACAACAAGCAACACTGCACTGCACATCCTGGGGGCTGGGGGGTCTTTGTTCGTAACTGCCATTTGAACAGCCACAGGGAGGGAGGGGTCCGCGATGCAAGGAGACAGGCTGGTATTGTGGCAAGACCCAGGCTCTGAGGTCAGACGGGCCCCGATGTAAACACAGTGTCAGCTAAAGGGTCTCGAGGAAAGCCCTCCGTCTGTCTGGGCCCTGTCCTGTCTGCCTCTTTCCGGGAGCTGTAGCACCCGATGGATGGGATTAACAAGATTTCCCCCTTCTGCTGCTGTCATCATTTGCTTCTGCTAGGGTGGGGGCCTGCGGTGGGACTAGACCAAGGACCCTCTGTGGCAGGGCTGCTGGAGGCGGATTCTGTCCTTTACCAACGTGCTTCCACTGTTCCTCAGCGCAGCCCACCTGGGTCCTCCCCGGTGGAGGTGGGGAGGGGGACCCTTCCAAGGAAGGCTGATCTCAGGCCACAAGCAGCTGAGGGGACAAAGAGCTGGCGGGAGACAGAGGCACAAAGGATGGAAAGAAAAAGTCACAGCCTCCCTCATGATTGCAAACTCAAGGCCCCTAGATACAATATTAACAGAGAGACTTCAATACTGCATTAAAGGTCAAGTTTTATTGCAACCAAGTTGGAAGTGTCCCAAATGTAACTAAGGTTCCATAGAAAAATCTATGAATGGATTGGATCCATAGAGGTTTGGTAAAACATCACTAGCAAAAACTCTGTTGCAAAAGCATGTGCTTAATATATTTTTCAAACTACACTTGTACTTCAATTAATATTTCAAACCAAAAGCGAAAGTTTTATTTAAAGATAAAACCCTCGAGACTATGCTATTTAAAACAAACAAAGCAAGGCTAACAGTGCTCAGGAAGTTCTGGGCAATGCATCAGGACATGAAACAGAAAGGAGAGGCAAAAAATATCAAGAACAACAATTTGTCATTGTTATTTCCAGGACTGTCATTTATTTGTTCATTAATTCACCAAATATAGACTGAGAACCTCCTGTATGTTCCACACCATACAAGGACTCAGAATGAGGGTGACAGGGCGAAGAGATGAAAAAAAAAAGAAGTAAACAATAAAGAATGTATGTTGGAGAAAACTAAAGCTGGGGACAAAGGGACAGAGGAGAGGAAGCCACTTCACAGCAGGTGGGCAGCCTACTTAAGGAAGGAATGTTTGACCAGAGCCTGAAAGGTACAGAGAAGCAGGCCATGGGGCAACTGGGCAGTGTTCCCAGTCGGGGTGTAGCATGAGCAAAGGCCCTGGGACAGACACAAGGTCAGCAAGCTGACACGCCAGCAAGCAGGGCAGCCACGGAAGAGCTGAGGGAAGGGGAAGGGCCCACGCCAGGGCCAGGAAGCAGGCAGGGGGCGGATGTTATAGGCAGTATAATGGCTCCCACAGACGGCCACTCCTAATCCCTGGAATCTGTGACTACATTAGGTTACTTGGCAAAGGAGAATTAAGGTCGCAGATGGAAATATGGTTGCCAACCAGCTGACCTTGAGATGAGGAAAGTATCCTGGATTATTTGGATGATTCCAACCTAATCACAAGTGTCCTTAGATGTAAAAGGGAAAGGCAGAGTCAGTATCAGAAAGATGTGGTGTAAGAAAGGCTCCAGTGGCTCCAAAGATGAAAGGAGGCCAGAAAACACAGAAAGCCAATTATCCTCTAAAATCTCCAGAAAGGATCACAGCTCTATTGACACTGATTTTAGGCCATGAAGCCTATTTTAGACACCAGATTTCCAGAATGCTAAGATAATAAATTTTTGTTTTGAAGATACTAATCTGTGTTCATTTGTTACAGCTGCAACTTACAATGGTGAATTACATTGATTTACTTTCAAATAATGAACTAGCATTGTATCCGGGGTAGAAGCCATGTTTAGTCATAGTGTATAATTACTTTATAGGCTGATGAATTCTGTTTGCTAATGTATGGTTAAGAGCTTTTGCATCTATATTCATAAGGGATATTGCTCTGTAGATTTCTTTTTGTACTATTATTGTGTAGTTTAGTAGCAGGATAATGCTGACTTCATAAAAAGGGCTGAGGCATGTTCCTGAAAGAAACTGTACGCATTAGAACAGAATTCTTCAGAAGTTTGGTAGAATTACCTAGTTAAGCCACTTCGACCTGGAAATTTCTTTTAAAGGATTTTAAACTACAATTCAGTATCTCGAACAGTTGTGGGACTAATTGTCTATTTCATATTTGGCAAATGTGGTAATTAGTGCTTTCTGAGGACTTGGTTTACTTCACCGAAGCTGTCGCACTTCTGCGTATAGAGTAGCTGGTAGCACACCTCCTTATTAGCCTTTTGATGTATGCAGGGTCTATAGTAATATTTTTGTTTTAGTCCTGATATTGGTTAATTCTCCTTCTCTCTCTCTAAAAGTTGTCAGTCTTGCTAGAGGTCTTTCAATATTATAGACCTTTTCAAAGAATCTGTTTTGGTTTCATTGATTCTTTTCTATTACTTTTCTGTTTTCAGTTTCATTGATTTCTGCCCTCATTTTTATTTCCTTTTGCTTGCTTTGACCTTAATTGAATTCCACAAGGTGTGAGTTTACATTGATTTGAAACCTTTCTTTCTTCCTTCCTTCCTTCCTTCCTTTCTTTCTTTTTTTCTTATAGAACTGTTCAGTGCTACAAATTTTCCTCTCAGCACTGCCTTGGTTGTGTCTCACATTTTTATGTTTGCATTTTCACTATCATTTAGTTCATTTTATTTTTAATTACCCTTGAGACTTCTTTTTGACTTATGGACATTTAGAGGTGTGTTCTTTATTTTCCAAGTGTTTGCAGGCTTTTCTTTTTTTCTCTCTGTCATTGATTTCTAGTTTGAATGCATTACAGTTAAAAAACAAACCAGTTATACCATCAATATGACTTCCATTGCTTTAAATTTGTCAGTTTTATGACCCAGGACATGACCTATCTTGGTAAATGTCTCATGGGCACTAGCTATCTGCTGTTGCTGGGTAAACTGTTCTCAGAATGTTAATTAGATTTCGTTGGTTGATGATGGTGTTGAATTCTATGGCCTTGCTAACTTTCTAATTGTTCTATCAATTGCTCTAATTATTTTTTAACCTGTTCGTTCTGTTGTTTAGTTGGGTGAGTTTTCCTTTTTTTTAATTGCTTACATGTTTATTTTTTACATGGATGCATATTTGTGATTATCTATGTTTTATATTTAAGATTCTTAATTTATATGTATAAATACCTATCATAATCATAATAATTCTTATTTGCCTGTAAACCTAAGGACATTCCCCCCATCCCACTCAAATAATCTCAAGTGTGTGATGCCCATGTGACCATTGGGGCTGCTTGTGTCACCTCTGGACAGGTTCCACCACCCTCCATCCTTGCCTTCCCACCTTCAAGCATATCTGTGAGTCTCAGGAGGCCGTATCAGAGCAATCTCACCACAAGATGGCCTCTTAAGTTGGCTTCTCAAAGCAAGAAGCTACTGCAGGACAGAACCAATGGACAACTAGTCAACCAGGTGTTGTTCTATGACCTTTACCCAGACTCCTCAGTATGGAGCTTGGCTCCTGCCACCTGGTAAACAAACCCAAGGGGTAGGTTAGAGCCAAATTGTGACAATGGCTCATCCCGGGAACCTTGCAAGGAATGACGCTCATTCCAGACCCAATAAGCAGTGAAGGACCAGGATCTGCCCCAAAGAAGGTGCAAAGATGGGACCATCTGAGGACCAAAGCCCCGAGAACCCTCACAGGCTCGGGCGGCACCAAGCCTGTAACCTGCAAGGTCAAAGGCCACAGCAAGGTTACATTCCCAAATCAGAAAACGTGTCAGGCCAGCAAGGGACTGAACGGGAGCCCACCAGGTCATACCTGGTGATGTCGGCCTTGGTCACCTCCCACCGCAACCCATCTCCTCTTCATCACATCACAAGCGAGGTTAAAAACCAACCAACCAACCGGCAACAACAACAAAACTCAGACGTTACTCCCCCAAACCCGAAGTGTGTCTAATTAGTAAACAGGCTATGGCTGGTGCAAACTACCTGGGGCCACACCGGTCCGGAGCAGCAAGGGCTTGGTCAGTTCAGTGCACTTGACGCAGTTGGTTTTCGAGGTTAAAAAAAGAAAGAAACAAGCCTAGAAATGCGAGCACATATGCACACACACGCACACACAATCAATCTCCCTCTCCCTCTCCCTCATTCCCAAACACGCACACAAAATAAACCCCCGCGTACTCACGCACGTCCCTGGGCCAGCGGTTTCTTCGGGCAGCTTCGAGGTGCCTGGAACTTGTCCCAGGAGACCACCGCCCATTGCCGGGCCCCTCCAGCCTTTCCGCGCGAAGCACCGCTCAGTGTGGGCTCCCCCCACCCCGCTCGGCGCTGGGGGAGGTTGAGAAGAGAGGGGCTCTGGCCCCAGGCGCTGCAGCCCCGACCCCTCTCCGCAGAGAAAGGCGGATCGCGTGGGATCTTCAGAAATCTATGCGTGCTGGGAGCAGGTCCAGGATAAGAAACACCTGGGCTCCCCAGGTGCAGAGGCCCCTCCTCTCCGACTCCTCCTTAAAGAGTCTGGCTCAGCCACCTATCAACCAAACCCCTATTCTCATTAAAGCCTCATCCACTGATGGGGTGCCACAATGGTCCCTCCCGGCCCCTCCCAGCGTCCCAGGTCCTAGAGACCAGCCCACTTGCTAGCTGATGGCCCCTAGCTGGAGGGAGGACTGCAGGGAGGCTGGCATGGCCCTGGGGAAGAGCAAAGGTACCCAGGTGAGGCAGCCAGGGGCCATCCTGACTCACCCACCCTTCCTGGCTCACATGTCCACCTGGGGACATCCCTCCTTTAAGGGCACAAGGGGTAGTTGAACACGGATGAACGCACGCAATGGGACCAACTTGTGTACCAGGGAACCAGCCTGGGGAACCAGCCATGGCTCTGTGATCCCTCTTCCCCCAGACTGGGATCCCCCTCATTGGCCTCTGAAGTGGGGTCTCCATGGGGTTCTGGAAGGCACCCCAAAGTTACATACCCCAACAGAGCCTTGTCACCCTCAGGGATGCCCTTGGAGGAAGGCTAAAGCAGAATTCTCAAATGACCCATGTACTTATTAGAAGTCAAGTTCTCCGGCCCCACCCCAAGACCTCATGTGTGAGAAGTTCTGGAGTTGGCTCTGATGCACTGAAGTTTGTGTTAAAGGATAATTTTCAACAAAAAGTAAAGTTCTTAGCAGATGTAAAATGAACACATGTAAAAGGTTTTATTTAACTCATTATTCATGAGGAAACCCATATGATATCACAATCAGTTTAAAGAAAAATCCAAAGAACAGGTACACGTATCCATCAAGGATACTGAAACGAACTTACAAACAAATCCTAAATTGGCTTTTCCACAAAGGGTAGGAGTTGCCCCTCCAACAGAACCCGTTTATGTCTGTAGATAAGAATAAATGTGCATTTATCCAGTCATCAACAACTTACAGAGTTATAAAATAGCACTTTGCAATAAAAGGTCAGAATCAGATAACACCAAAGGGTGTGATCTACACAATCCATAGTTATCATTGAAGCACATGGTTTTTTGTTGTTTTGTTTTGCTTTCTGTACATTTGAGAATCCTTCGCTGAAAGGGCCCAGCAGGACTTGGTCAACTGGGACCACACCCTAAGGAAGACCCAAGGATCTCAGTTAACTCCAGAAACCCTGGCCTTGTCACCCTTCCTGGTGACTGGGAGAGGTTCAGGCAGCCTCTCAAGTTGCATTCTGCTCATCACATTGACAAGGACCTTGGATTCCCACAGACCATCTTAGCTTCAGAGTAACACACCTCCGAGTGTCTCCCAACATGCTGGCAATCAGCAACTTCCTTTATTGGAGTCTGTGAGATCATTTGCTTCTAGAAGGAATGAATTGACAGACATTGCAGATTTTTAGAGCAAACATCTACCAGAACAACTAGAATTGCCTCTCAATCCTCAAGGCATGGGGTTTTTATGGCTCCCCACCTATTTTTAACGGTAGGATTCAAGGAGTCAGAGCTGCTGGTGGAATCCAGCTTTTGTAAAATATGCTGTCAGCAGGACTGGAGTGAGAGACTTAGGACAGGGACCTGCAGGGCTGGGCGCAGTTTACAGGAGCTGCAGTTACTTGTCCCTTTCTACCCCCAAGCTCTGGGGTGGGAGGGAGCGGGCGATGAGGCCCCAGGTGTAATTTATCTGCAGAAATGTACTCAGTGCGCCAGAGCAGGGCAAGCAAGTGGGGACCGATGCCATTCCTGGGTCCAACCATGTACTCCCCAAAAAACACCAAGAACTTTTTAAAAAATGTTTTATTTTATTTTATTTTAGAGAGAGGAGAAGGGAAAGAGAACAAAAAGGAGAGAAACATCAGTGTGAGAGAGAAACATCAACTGGTCGCCGTCTGCAAGCACCCCCAGCCAGGGACAGAGCACAGATCCCAGAACCCGGGCATGTGCCCTGACAGGGAATGGAATCGGCCACCTTTCTGTCTGTGGGCCAGCACCCAACTCACTGAGCCACACCAGCCAGGGCAGCACTTGAGAACTTCTCAGAGCAGAAAACGTGCCCACAACTGGCCACACAGTGCCTGACACTCAGTAACTCCTCAAGGTCCTGGCTGGTGGCACAGTGGATAAGGAGCTAGCCTGCAAACCCAAAGGTCACTGGTTCACATCACAGCCAGGGCACATAATCAGGTTGCACGCCAGGTCTTCAGCCAGGTCCTTAGCTGGAGGCAGGTAAAACGCAAACATACATTGATATTGCTCTTCCTCTCTGCCTCTCTCCCTTCTCCTCTCTAAAAATAGTAAAATATTTTAAAAGAAAGAAATGTGTTTAACCAATCCTGATGGCATTTACTATGCCCTGCTCTTAGGGAAATTGGATTTTCTTCCCCCCACCCCCCTTTTAATCCCTAGCTTAAAAATGAGCAGGCGATTTGGGCCCCTGGGAAGGTTACTATGGGTCAGGCTCAGGGCATGACCCGATAGGTAGGCCCCGTTGGAGCAGGCACTTTGGGACCAGGGAGTCAGAGCTGCGGTGGGAGGGGGTTGGGAAGAAAGGACAGTGGGCCTGGAGAGGCCAAAACGGTGAGTGAAGGGAGGAGCACAGCCCCATTCAAACCCACGTTTGCTTAGTGCACAGAAATATCAAGCACCTCATACAAGGCCGAAATGGGCAGAGGTCATCCAGGAGCGTCTCAGTCTGAGTTCCATGGAATCTTAAAAGGCGTCCTGCGGAAAACAGATTTCCCAGTTACACAGGCCTGAAAAACTGTAGGTCAGACAAATGTAGGCAAGTCACTTGTTTCATTGAGTCTTTCGCCCCAGAGCTAATCCGGCGGTGATGCAGGAGTGAAGATACCAGCTCCTGTGAGCAGAGCGCCCTCTGGAGGAAACACCTATGATGCAACAGGGCCGGCTAGTCTAGGCTGACCCCCTCCTTTCAAGGTCAGGACCCTAATTCATTAGGATTTAAAAATTCAGTCAAGTTCTTTAAAATCACTAACACAAAAAGAGATCTTCCTTGCCATTTTAAAATTATTAATACATATCCCATATCGAATCGACTTTCAACAAACCCAAAGTGGTACCTTCCCTTCTAGGATATAAGTAAAATAGGTAAATAAATAAAGAAGGGTTAAATACAGGACAAAACAGCAAAGGTTGTGGAGTAAAGATAATTTTTCATTTTCTTGTTTCTGCTTCATATGCTTTCCAAATTCTCTCAAGTGACTTTGTCTTGTTTTAGTGAAAAGAGAAAAAAGTATCAGGACAAAACACTTTTTAAATTCAGCCAGCGCAGGAGCTCTTGGCGGCATGGAAATTGTCTCAAGCTGGATGTAGTGATGGTTGCACAGCTCTAACTTTATTAAAAATCACTGAACTGGGTACGTAAACTGGATGAGTTTTGTGGCATGTAAATTAGACCTCAGTCAAGCTGTTAACAAAGAGAATTTTTAGAAAAAAATGATTAGGACCCTGGGACTCCAGGGACTCCAGGGAGGTTGAGAGGCTTACCTGGGACCCTGCTGATCGGTGAATGAGACCCTGACCCAGAAAAAGGGAGAAGCCTTCTTTCCACAGTGTCTCTGGGGATTGGGCACCATGCCCAGTACCCTTGGAATTGGAGCCCAATCATTGGCCAGAGCCCCAGCAGACGTGTCCCACCCCACAAGGCCAACACCCCAAGAGGAGCCCGTGGTAGGGAGCCCCAGGCAGCTCCCTCACAGGTGAGGGCTGTGCAGGGAGCTGGCCCCAAGGATGCCACCTGGGACACAGCCGAGTGAGTGATTTTCAGACTCCATCGTCATTGCAGAGTTCTTTGTCCAAAGGCCACAACCTGAGGAAGTTTGGGGGTGAAAGACAGATGATGAAGAAGCTGGCTGAGACTGAAGGGGTGTCTCCACTGGGACCCTCCCTTCCCCAAGGTGGTCCCTGGGAAGCACAGAGGTTAGGGGGCTTCAAAGCAGACAAGCCCAGATTCCCTGTCCTGGCCCTGTCAGTTCCTCCGGTCAGGTGCCTGGGAGAAAGCCTTGCAGCTCTCTGGGCTCAAGCCTCACCTGCCATAGTCTTGAAACAGTGATGTGGATGAGCCTTGGTGGTGGGCCTGGTGCAGGAGCCGCTCCGCACTCTTCCTCCCACCCACCCTGACAGCAGCCGCACTGGGAGTTGCCGGAGTTGCAGCACTGGGACAACATCAGAGAGTCCTATGTTATGACTCCCTGATCCCCACAGTCTCAAAATGGTCTAGGCAGTGTCTGCTTTCACTCTGGAGTCCAGCCCTGCCCATCAGGTCCTGACCAGAGCCTGGTTGGGACATCCTTTGGGCCATTACAGCAGATCCTGGCCCGGCTCTCTGCCACCTGCCCCATCTCCCTCCACCCCACACATACCCCTGGCACCCAGAGCCACCTTTGTGCAGGCAGTCAGTTAACTCTGGGCTCCGCAGGCACTTCGGGCCACAGGAGTCAGAGCTGGGGCAGGCGACAGGCAAATAACAGTAAGCAAGCCTTCAAGATCATGGCCTTAAAGACTGTTGGAGCCCCATGCCATGGTGGGCACGAGAGCAGGTTCTCCCTCCAAGTTTGCTGACTGACTAACTAACCTTAGCAATGAAGAAGCTATATGTGGATACTGCCCTCGTATTCTCACAGTCTAGCAGGGGAAACAGGTGTGAATTAAATGATTGCCAATGACTAAGTTAACAATTTAGGAAGGAAAAGTACAGAATTCTGTGGGAGCCGATGTTTGAGCTGTGTGAGTGGAGGGGTTCTGGTAGGCTTCCCTGAGGGGGTGAGATTTCAGCTGAGACCTGAAGAAAGAGATGGTTGGATGAAGAGCAGAACTGTTCCAGGTAGAGAGACCAGCATGTCCAGGGCCTGAAGCACAGCTCCCATCCCAGCTCGCTCTCCCTCCCTCTCTCCCTGCCGAGCAAAGCCCACACTCCTCACCTGGGACCCCTCTCAAGTCAAGCCCTTCTGCCAAATTCTCTCGTCAGAGCAGGAAAGGGATAGCTATATCCACAATTATATTTGGACGCTGAAACAGTTCTTCTATATAATATATAGAAATAGTTGACAGAAAATTAGCAAGGATAGAACTGGGCAACACCATCAACTTGAATTTATGTTTGTAGAACTTCCACACAACCACAGACTACACATTCTTTTCAAGTGCACACAGAACATTTACCAAGACAATAACGTTGGAGCTCAGGACTGAGCCACATGGGCTGTCCTTGTTCCTCAGAGCCGGTGCTGTGTCTTTGTCCTGGTGCTGGAGCTCCCCAGGACTGCCCTTCACCCTCGTCTCCACCTGTTCTAATCCTACCCCCTCCTTCCTCCCTCCCCCCACCACGGTTCTGGGTGAGATGAAGACAGCACGCTATGTCCTGTCCATATGCCCTGGGCAGCGTGCATGGAGCCTCGGAAGTACATACATAGAAGCAGGTGCACGCGGACAAGGAGCAGAATTGGAAACGCGCCCCCACAAACATCCTGTTTGTTCTCCAGTACTCCCCTGCCCTGGGCTTCAGCCCACCTGGAGTCTGCAAGGGCATTTGGGGTAGCCAGGCTGTGTTCTAGGCAGTGACAGCTTGATTCACAGGTTGATTCAAGTCTGTCTTATCAAGAGCTTCCTTACTGCCTACACCTGCATCAGTGACTAACTGTCCCATCTGCAGTGTGACCTGTTCCCAAGATTTGCTGCCTCAAGGGCTGGGCCTGTAACTGCCAGTTCAGGGCCTTCCCCCTCGCAGGCGGGATGTAGCAAGGTTCCTCCTCACAGGGAGTACCGGCCCGTGACGAAGGCTGCGGGGAGCTCTGTCCCTTTCAAGGTCACTCTCTGCAACAGTGTCATCGATGGATGTCATCACACTTACTAAACCACTAGTGCACCAGGCCGCAATTTAGGGGAGTCGTTGTGGACCCAGGACCCTGCTTTGTCAGCGGCTCTGCTCAAGGGGGCGTGGTGAAGGTACCTGTTCCCCTAAAAGGTTTACTGTCACTTTTTCTCGGCAAGCTGAGGTGCAGGTAGGGCCAGGCCAGCTGGCTCTTGAATATGCCATTTGAATAGAGGACTGTCGGGCTCTTTCCACCTTGGTAGTCATTGAGTCTGAGTTGACCCACCCCGAGAGGAGACGTCTGGTCAAAAAGTCCCAAGGCACCCACACGGCAGGCCGGCGTGCAGTTTCCAGAGATCTCTAGACTAACGCCCTCACGAGCAGAAAAGTTTATTTGTTGCTTCACCGGAAGGTGGCGCTATGATACTAGAAAATGCGTGTGTATGGCCCAGTAGCCATTCGATTTTTTAAAATTTATTTTTAATATATTTTTTAATTTTATTGTTGTTGTATTACATCCATCCCCGTTTTGCTCCTGCCATTAGATTTTTAACTACAACGGAATTCTCTTTCTCTAGCTACAATTCTGTCTTGTTTCTGCTGGACCACCAGGGATGGCTTAGAAAGGGAAAGATGAAGGGGAGGTTGCAGTCTACCTGCACCTCAGGACTTGTGTATATGCGGCGGCCCTGGGTGGGAGACTCCCCTCCGGCACTCGTGGGACAGGTGAGCACATTGGTTCTTACTGCCGGTCCAGCGGTGGAAACCAAATCTACAATACAGTGGGTCAGCCCGTTGGGCCTCGCCATAGGGCCACTTTGGCCCTCCTTTCCCTCTGCAAACTTCACCTAAGCCCCATTAATGGAATCCGGGAGCCCTCTTTCTCCATGAACACAGGAACCTAGGATCCTAACATGCACACAAGTCAGGGACTACAACGATGTTAGTCCCCAACACCAGGGAGCCCAGGGGCGGTAGAGACTAGCCCACCTGGACCCTGGGGGCAACAGGAAGGAAACTTAATGTCGGCTAGTTTTTGCCCTTCCTCCAGGGTCTACACTTGAGTGGGGGCATTTCTTCTTCCCAGTCTCCCGTGCAGGAGCTCAGGGGCTCCTCTCCATAGGCCACCACCTTCCAGCTTGCAGTCGTGGGTGCTTCGGGGCTCCCCAACCTGTTACAGGGCTGGTGACACGAGCTGTGAAAGAATCCATGAAGAGAAGAAAGTGCCCAGAGGGCAAGTTTTACTTTTACTTTCCCAAGCAAGGGAAAGGGCTAGATGCGGGTAAATGCACCAGCCCAGGGCAGTTAGGACCTGGGGCTTTTATCCGGCAATGCGGAGGTTGCAGATCAGGGTGTTTTGGTTGGGCTGTAACTTGCTTTAGTGATATCTTTGGGAGCAGCGTCTGGTTGTCTGGTGGTTGTGGTATGTCCTGTTTCATAAGCTTCCAGGCCTTCTGGGCCTTCTGGGAGCTTCCAGTGATTTTCTAGTCCTGAGGATAGAGGCTAATAAAATAGTGTCAGTCATGCTTCACGCTTTCAGCCATGCGGGAAAGAGGCCTGAGAAAGTGGCTTTGGTGTTATTACCAGCCACACCCAGTGCTGAGACCTGGCCCAGGTGGAGTGGTCCAGGCTCTACAGTCTTGGCACACACAGTAGGAGGTAAAGAAAATCACGTGCTCAAGGTGGTCTCTTCCAACACTGAGAAAAACTATAGAGAGCAACTCAAAAATATTAGATAACTTAAAATCAAATACTTTGTAAAATTTTAAATAATGCAGCCCTGGCTGGTGGCTCAGTGGATAGGTGCCCACCTTCGAACCCAAAGGTCACTGGTTCGATTCCCAATCAGTGAACGTAGCCTCCAGCCAGGTCTGTACCTGGAGGCAGGTGAAAGGCAACCACCATAACATTGATGTTTCTCTCTTTCTTTCTCCCTCCCTGCCCTTCTCTCTAAAATATAATGAATAATAAAAAAAAGTTTAAGTAATGCTAAAGTGGGAAAAGGGATTCAGGAATGAAAAATAGAGGAAACAACTAGAATAAAAAAGGAGGCCTGTATCCAAACATATCATCATTACATTAAATGTAAATGAAGTAAACATACCAATTAAAAGATAGAGATTGGCAGGATGGGTTTTTTTAGTGACCCCAATACATGCTGTCTACAAGAAACTCTCTTTAGATATTATAAGTAGGGTTAAAAAAGTATGTATGTGAAAAAAAAAAATGACTATATCATGGAAGCCCTGATAAACCAAAGCAAGAGTGACATTAACATCAAAGTAAATTTCAAAGCAAAGGAAATTACCACAGTTAAAGAGAGATATTACACATTGATAGAAGAATGTATCTACCAAGAAGGCACAACAATCCTGAATACATATACCTCTAAGTATAGAGGTTCAAAATATAAGAAGCACATACACACACACACACACAAAAATCATCAAAGCAGAAAGAAATAGACATATCCACAATTATACTTGGAAACTGAAACATTTCTCTCTGTGTAATATACAGAAATAGATGACAGAAAATTAGCAAGGATAGAACTGAGCAACACCATCAACTTGAATTAATTTGTATTTATAGAACCTTATACACAACAGCAGACTACACATTCTTTTCAAGTGCACACAGAACATTTACCAAGAACATTTACCATATCATGAGTCATAAATTAAATCTTAACAAATTTAAAAGGATTGAAATCATACAAAATGCTTTCTGACTATAATGGAATTAAACTAAAAATCAGTAACAGGAGGAAAACTAAAGAATCTCCAAACACTAGGGAAAAAAAACACACTTTAAAAAAATCTCAAAGGAAAATTAAAAATTATTAACATGAAAGAAAATATATATCTAAATTTGTGGATGTAGCTAAAGTGGGAGGAGAATTTACTACATTAAATGCTTAGATAATGAGAAATGTCTCAAAGCCACTGTCTAAGCTCCCCCCACCCCAAGAAACTGAGGGTGTTGAGGTGGGAGAGGGACACAAAATAAACCCAAACAATTAGGAGAAAGGAAATAACAAAGAACGGTTATTAATAAACTGGAAAATAGAACAACAGAGAAAATTAATGAACCCAAAAGGTGGTTTATTGAAAGGCCTATACAATCAATGGACCTCTAATCAGACTAACAAAAAGAAAGAAGGCACATTACCAAATTAGGAGTGCAAAGGGGATATAAGTACAGATCACATAGGCATTGAAACAATAACAGCCTTTTGCAAATAAAATGGACCAAATCTTCAAAATTCACAAACTATTAAAATTTACTCAATGTCAAATAAATAACTCAATCCTATAACCAATTTAAAAATTGAATTTGAGCCCTGGCTGGTGGCACAGTGGATAAGGCACAGGCCTGCGAACCCAAAGGTCACTGGTTCAAATCCCAGTCAGGGCACATAACCAGGTTGCAAGCCAGGTCTCCAGCCAGGTCCGTGGCTGGAGGCAGGTGAAAGGCAACCATACATTGATGTTTCTCTCCCTCTCTGCCTCTCTCCCTTCCTCTCTCTCTGGAAATAATAAATAAAATCTTTTTTTTTAATTGAATTTGTAGTTTAAAACTATACTCTAAAAATCTCCAAGCTCTAATGCTTTTGCTGGCAAATTCTTTCCTTTTACTGTAACAGCTTCATTGGGATATAATTCACATATCATACAATTCAATAGTTTTTTTCAATATATTCAGAGTGGTGCAAACATCAACACAAACAATTTTAGAATATTTTTATCACCCCAGAAAGAAACCCTGTATCCATTAGTAGCCACTCCCCATTTTCCCCCAACTCTTCAGCCCTAGATTAATCTCCCATGTCTAAGGATATGCCTATTCTAAACATGTTACACGAATGGAATAATATGTGGTCTTTGTGATTGATTTATTTCCCTTACCATAATGCTGTCAAGGTTCACCCATGTTGTAGTATGCATCAGTTACTTCATTTCTTCTTATGGTCAAATAAAATTACATTGTATGAACCTAGGACTTTTGATGGATCCATTTGTCAGTTGATGGATATTTGGAATGTCTCCACTGTTTGCTGTACATATAACTACACAAAATGTGTGTGAAAGTGTTTGTGTGGACCTAGTGTTTTCATTTCTCTTGGGTATACATGTAGGAGTAGAACTGCTGGGTCCAATGGTAACCCTGTGTGATCTTTTTGAGGAACTGCCAGCCTTTTCCAATGCAGCTACAACATCTGCACTCCCACTACTAGGGGATGAGGTTTGTCTTTTAATACAAAACAGCTGTTACCTGTTTTTAAAGAAAATTCCAACCATCCTATTGAGTATGAAGTAATACTTCATCATAGTGTTTTTGTTTCTTTTTTCTCTTCTTTGTTTTTAAGAGAGAGGGGTAAGGGAGGAAGAGAGGGAGAAAAACATCAATGTGAGAGAGAAACATCAATCAGTTGTCTTCTGTACGTACTCAATTACAGACCAAACCCACAGCCCAGGCATGCACCTCGACCAAGAATCGAACCAGTGACCTTTTGGTTTTTTGGATGACACCTAACCAACTGAGCCATACCAGCAGGCTAGGGCTCATCACGGTTATAATTTGCATTTCTCTGATTACTAATGATGCTGGGGCCTCTTTTCATCTACTTACTATCCATTTGTATATCTTCTTGAAGAAAAACCTATTAATATCCTTTGCTTATTTTCAAATTAAGATTGTCTTTTTATTATTGATTTGTAAGTGTTCGTTATATATTCTAAATACATATCCCTTATCAGATATATGATTTGGAAGTATTTTCTCCTATTCTGTAAGTTGTCTTTTCACTTTCTTGATGGTATCCTTTAAAGCACAAAAGCGTTTAATTTCAATGACATCCATTTTATCTTTTTTTTGTTGCTTGTGCTTTTGGTATTATATTTAAGATTGCTTATTTTAATCCAAGGTTATAAGTGTTTATGCCTATATTTTTATTATGAGGTTTATAGTTTTGGCTCTAACATTTAGGTAAAGGATCTATTAGAGTTCATTTTTATGTATGTTTTGAAGAAGGGATCTTTTGTATGTGATTATCCATTTGTCTCAGTACTATTTATTGAAAAGGTTATTCTTTCCCTACTGAATTGTCTTGGCATCCTTGTTGAAAATCAGTTGACTTTAAATATAATAGTTTTTTCTGGACTCTCAATTCTATTTCATTGATCTATATGTCCATTCTTACAGCAGTAACACACTGTCTTGACAGTGTAGCTTTGTAGAGAATGTGAAATGGGCATGTATGGGTCCTCCAACTACATTTCACTTTTTCAAGATTAATCTGGCTATTCTGGGTTCCTTTCATTTCCATATAATTATTAAGAGTATAAATATTGTCTAGAATTATACCCCTGAAACCTATATAATTTTATTAACTAACATCACCCCAATAAATTCAATTTTAAAAATGAATATAAGCCCTGGCTGGTGTGACTCAGTGGACTGGTGCTGGCCTGTGAACCCAAAGGTCACTGGTTCGATTCCTAGTCAGGGCATATAACCAGGTTGCAAGCCAGGTCTCCAGCCAGGTCTGTAGCTGGAGGCAGGTGAAAGGGAACCATACATTGATGCTTCTCTCCTTTTCTTTCTCCCTCCCTGCCCTTCTCTCTAAAAATAATGGATTTTTTAAATCTTAAAAAAAAAAAAAAAAAAAAAAAAAAGTAGAGGTTTTCACAACCCTGGATTTCTTCTTCTGAGGGTGAGGCCTCCACTTGTGAGTCCTGAGGGGAGGGGGTCCTGTGAGGAGGGGTGGGGGAAAGGGAGGGGAGGGAAACCCATCTTAGCAGAGTCCTTCAAACCAGATTCCAAATGGCTCCGAATAAACAGAAAAGAAAACTAGTAAATGCTACTTTTATATTTAATATTTTATTCATTTTTTTAAAAAGATTTTATTAATTTTTTTAGAGAGAGAGGAAGAGAGAGAGGCAGAGAGGGAGAGAGACAGCAATGTATGGTTGCCTTTCACCTGCCTCCAGCTACAGACCTGGCTGGAGACCTGGCTTGCAACCTGGTTATGTGCCCTGGCTGGGAATCAAACCAGCTACCTTTGGGTTCCCAGGCCGGCGCCTTATCCACTGTGCTACCAACCAGTAATATTTTAATATATAACATTTCCAATGGAAATTCTGCACTGATACATATTATGTAGGTATATAGTAGTTTCCCCAAACTCAGCATATGTATTGGGCTGGGACCATGGCCGGACCTGCAGGGGCCCCAGTTCTGCGACTGAGGTCAGGTGAGCTGTGCTAGGTGGGCTTGCCTGCTCCCTGACAGTTCACCTTCAGCCAGCTGGTTCTTAGGTTGTTCTGTGGGTTTGGGGGCTTTCAAGTATGCAGCCTCCTCTTAGTCACGGGCGTAGGCCCAAGGATACCTGTGGGCCTTCGGACATAGCCTGAGTCCACTGATGGCCCCCAGGGTGGGCCCAGGCCTTGGTGGGGTTGGAGACCGGATGCCCAGTTCTCTCCACACACAGGCTTGGGAGTGGGGCCAGTCTGCCTCCAGTAGACCTGTAGGTCCACAGCCATCCACTGCTCCACACCCCCTTCCCCAGCCTCTCTGTCAAGTCAGGGCAATGCTACTTCCCTCTCAGGGCCACTGTGAGGGGACTCTGGCACCCGGCACATCAGAGGGGCTCAGTAAGAGTTGGTGACCTCGCCACCTCTTCCCTTACAAGGCAGGGGGTTTCCGTGGTCAGCACTGGCAGGTCCCCTTCTCTGAGTCAGGCACTGCATCTGACTCCTTTTGAGGAGTGCCACCTTCAGGCTTGGGTCAGGAAACCACCCTGGGCCCTGGTCTGGGAGCAAGGTAAGCTCAGGTGTCCCTGGAGCACGGTAACCGATGGGCCAGGGCGGGACAACAGCACCCCTCAGCCCAAAGCCCTGCCCGGGGCGCCATGGCACACGCACCAGTCCTGCCCAAGTACAATTTCTTCGCCACCCCAGGGAATTACACCAGCTGCACTCGAACAGGGTTTCTCTGACATAATCTCTCAGTTTTAAAAAACAGCAACGCCATTCAGAGCAGAGCCTGCTGAAAGGATGGCTGAGAGCATTCTGAAGACAGCATTGCTCTTAGTCGGTTTTATGGCCCATTTGCATTTAAATAGGTTCTTTAACTCTCTTTCTGAACTTCACTATAATAAAGCCTTAAAAATGCTGACTAATAGAGTGGCGGGTGCTTAATTTTCACTCTAATTTAACACAGATACATTGTCTTATGATCGTCTCTCCAGCTCAGATAATACTTGTAAATGCAAGTTTTAAATGTTTTTTGTTCTTTGGGGGTTGAAAAAAAGTCAGGCCATTCCGGGACCTATGTTACGGAAAAGGCGCCCATGTCATAGGCTGGCTCAGCTTTCCCAGCTCTGAGCTCTCAGTAGGGTGTCACACAGGCCACATTGTCAGCTGTATCCCAAACATGACACGGTGACAGACGGTTACTAGACTTATTGTGACGATCACTCTGTATGGTATATAAATGTCAAATCGCTCCGTTGTACACCTGACAATAATACAATAGTGCATGGTAGCTATACTTTAACACATCAAAAAAAAAATTGGAACGCATGGTTGTACGCTGGGAAATAAGTCAGCCGGTCCAGTGTCCTGCCCCCCAGTTTCCGTGGGTGGGAACAGGGCCTCCCGGGAGCAGGGGCGCTGGAGGGAAAGGGCTCCCAGCCCCAGAGCCTGAGCCTGTCCTTGGCATCCGCCCGTGGCCTCCCAGCGCTGGCTGGCACCACCTCTCAAGAGCCGATTATTAAATTTTCAGGAATCTTCCAAGCCAATTCTTCAACCGTCATTATTAAAAATTAAATTACGTAGACTTGCAAGGAAGGAAATTATATTAAAATGAAGGTTAAAAAAAAAAAAAGCACTCCAAACTCATTCTTCATTACTGTTTTATTACTGTCTACGTCCCCGGGGGCAGTGCTCAGTGAGGTTAAGCTGGTGACAGGATATGGGCCCACCAGGTGCATTTCCAAACCAACTCCCCCAACGTTTGTTCAAAGAGGCAGGTGCCGGCTGAGTACCAGCAGCACATCACTAACGACCGGCACAACCAGGGCCACCGTGGGCCTTGTTTCCATCTTGTACCTCAGCCCCGGCAGGACGGCTTTGGGCAGACCCCTCCGAGACGGGCAGCTGTCAGTGCTCCAGAGCCTGGGAGATATTTCTCTTGATGCAGCCCCCAAATGCCCTATCTAGGAAAACTCCCCAAAGGGACCTTCGCCCTGTTCTCTCCACCAGCCCTGTACCCCCCTCTCCCGGGAGACATCGGAGGGCCTTGGACCCAGCAAGCCCTCTTCTGAGGAAATCCCAGAGTTCCTGCCTCCCACCTAGGTGGCAGGAGCGGCACCTCACTGATTTCTCAGCCTCCAGCCCCTTCCCAACCTGCCAGATCTTCACTCATGGGGCTCTCAGGAGTCCCTTCCCTCCTCTAGAACCTGCGCTGGCTTTCTGCTCCTGCCACACCTGCCACCAGCTCCCCTCTCTGACCCTCAGGGCCCCACCTACCCTGATGAGGCTCCAAGAAGGGGAGTGAAAACCACCTTTGCTCATGGTAGTTGGTAAAAAAAAAAAAAAGGAACCTTTGCCCACTCTGATATAACTAAGGCAAAGTATCCTTTTTGTCAAAAAGGTGATCGTTGAAACGGCCCAGACTCCAGTCTCTGGGTCTTCCACCCCTGGGCCCCTACCCTTCACGGCTGCTCTGGATGCCTTACTCACTTTCCTGTCCCTGCTCAGGTGCCACCCCAAACCCCGCATCCCTTTAGGAACAAAGTGTCGTCAATACACACATAATGGGGTAGTTAAGTGGCAGCGAGGGTACCAATTTGTAAGCTGCCTCATTCCAGGGCAAGAGGGGAGCCCATGACACAGGACTTGTCCCGAAAGCCCTGTGATTCTCCTACCCACGCCCTCACTGGGCACCAAGGGTCTAAGGAGTGGGAATTGGGAAGGCTGTTCGCCTTCACCTAAACTGCAGAGAGGGGCTTCAGAAGGACACTAGAAAGCTTGATTCATGTTCTCGTGGTCTGGGGGACACCGCGAGCCGATGTGCAATGCCTGCTGGTGGGCCCTCAGCGTTCAGGGCAGAACCGAGGTGGGGGTCGAGACCCTCACCCCCATGGTGACTCCCAGGCAGCGTGAACAGAACCTAAAAGTGTGGGCGGAATTCACACAAGTCTAGAAGATACGGGAGGGCATTCTAGACAGGAGGAGCAGAGAACAAACATCCAGCCTCTAGTAGGAAGAGACTGTTCCAGCGTCAGGGGCCCCAGCACCTGGCTGAAACACGGGGCGGTCCTGCCAGCAACAGCGGAGGTGTTGGTGAAGGCG
Source organism: Noctilio leporinus (assembly GCA_004026585.1). Classification (NCBI taxonomy): domain Eukaryota; kingdom Metazoa; phylum Chordata; class Mammalia; order Chiroptera; family Noctilionidae; genus Noctilio; species Noctilio leporinus. The sequence goes on from PVIW01012539.1 coordinate 24,053, forward strand.
CTTGGGGGCGGTTAGAGCCCCGCCTCACCCCCCTGCCTGCCCCCTGCGCCTCCTGCACCAGCTTCCCCAGGGCTGCTCCACCTCTCTGCAGCCCTAACCTCTCTAGGACTTGATGCTCCCTGCACTGTGCCCGCTCCCAGTTCTTACTCCATCCCAACCAACTTCTTCACTCAACCTATCTAACCCTGACCCCATGATCCCCACCGAGACTTGTTCTCCCCTTGTCCTCATCTCTGTATAGCCTTCCATCCACCCAACCGGTGGTCAGGGAGGTGTCCTTGAGTCCCCTTTGTCCACATCCAGTTTATTACCATACCTGGTTGACTTTCCTCCCAGGGCTCACTCATATCCAGCCATGTTTTGACCTCCCTAACTCACCCCAACCCCAACCCCAGCAAGCAGACACCATTATCTCTTGTCCAGATGGTCAGCTTTAAGTGGCCCTCTTGGTCCTGCACTCCCAGTAGTTTATTCTTTGCGCAGCAGCCAGAGCAATATTTTTCCGAAAATATAGATCAAACTCTCTCACTCCATAGCTTAAATCATCCCATGGCTTCCCATAGTATCCAGAATTACAGAAGCAGCTCCTTTCCCTGGCCTAGAAGGCTGTGTCTGATTTTTCCCACACTGCAGGCTCACCCCTCATCCTCACTGTGGCCTGCCTCTCTGGATCTAGGGGTTTTGTGCACTTGGTCTTCCCTTCTAAAATGCTCTTCCCCAGGTCCCATCCTTCAGGGCAGAGCTTAAATCTCTCCTGCCAGGGGACATCTTCCATGACAACCCCCTCCCACCTCCTTCCATGGAGATTTTCCCCTTGGCCCATGGGTTTGCAGCACTCCGTTTTTATCATAGCACTTAGTATTGAGCCGACTTTGCATTTCTTCATCCACGGATCCAATTGCTAGTGTTGGGAGCTGACCCAGGTGCTGGAGAGGCAGCCAGGAGCAGCCTGACCTGCCCCTGCTCAGCCAGAGGTCAGCCCCACAACACAGAAACTGCATCTGTTCTGCTGCCCCCCAGCCAGGCCAGCACAGAGAACAGGTACAATGAGCATTTGTTGTTGCATTCATGGATTTGTGTAGGGACGAGGCTTGAACTGATTAAACACGGTCTTATCTGTTAAGTCTCACAGAAATAGAATATTTGCAAATCAAATGAACCAACTGGAATTTACCGGAAGGCATTTTGGAGCCTGAGTAAATCCTCTTTTTTTAGAGCAAAGAATCCTTTTGTAATGTAAATGGTCCATCGCTTCCTTCCAGCTCTTTGTTGGAAGAGGGTTCAATGACCCCTCTAAAATTGCAGGCAAAATGTGTGTGCACAAGCAGTCTGGGGTGCTCGCATTTCCCATTAGATTCTTCAAGGAGTGCGTTACTCCAAAAAGGCCAGGATACACGGCTGTGCCTGTGCCTGTTTTTCAGGACCATCTTGATGGGCCCTTTTCTGGTGAACCAGTTGCACTGAAAACTATTTTTCGGAAACAGCTCTATGTCAGTCAGAAGCTTCCATCAAGCCATCATTAAATGAATCCCCAGCTCCATGCACTTGATAAAGCATTGACGCTTACGTGTAAAGCATAAATGTACTTTCTGTTGCAAAGGTGGAAAAATATATTTTCTTTGTACTTTGATAAGGATGAAAACAAGTCTCGAAATGTATGAAAAGATAGCTCTGTTGCTCTAAAGCAGGAGAGCTCTTGGAAATGTCTCGATAAAGAAAAAAGAACATTCCCCGTTTCAAGCTGCTGCTGGGTCTCAGTCTAAAATGTGAGATTTTCCCCCCCAGATTAACAAGCAGAAGGAATTTTTAGACGTCATGGCTCCTTAAGTAGCATCCCTTACAAGTCCCCTCAGAGTTCCAGCTCCTTTCCTGCTGGGGTCAAATCCTACACCTCCCTCTCCATACTGTCAACAAAGTCATCCTCCTGTTCAAACACCTCTCACCTGACACACAGGTCTGTGGAGGGCATCTTCAGCCCCTCCCTTTCATCAAAGGGAAGCCACCTCACTCCCTTCACCCAGGGCCCAATCTGACCCTGTAGCTGCCCCTGCATTCTGTCCCACCAGCCAAGCTGCCCAGCGAGGTGATCCCTGGGGTCTGGAAGGGGTCGGGTGGGCAGATCCCACGGGCCAGGGATCAGGGAAGTTAGGAAGAGGGAAGACAGCAAGGTACAATCGTGCCCGAGTCTGTCTCTTATTCCCTGCTGTACAACCCTTGGTTAGGTTTATGCCACTTCCAAATCGCTTTCTAAAGCTTTCTCTGTGTCTGCAGTCTTTGGGGACAGCCTGCCTGGACATCTTCCTGGCTTGGGGTCTAGGGCAGGTCTGAATAAGCTGAGGTTATTTTGGGGGAGGTTAAAGAAAGTACTTTAGAAGTGACAAGAGAAAAAACTGCCGAGACGTTCTGAATTATATGACAGCAGGCTGGAGGGTGAGAGGAAGAGACAAGGAGAGTTAGTTATTCAGTAAACAGGCTGATGCCATTCCTGAATGTATGGGGAAACTGAATCAATTTCCAGGTAGCTATTTTAGCAATTACCCAGAAAGAATAGCCACCTACCAGACACCATGGTGTCTGCTTACACTTGAACCTTATGGACTGTTGTCCGCACCCAATCCGGAAGCAAATTCCAAAACTTTCACTGCTTCACTTTCTCCCTGCCTCCACCACCTCCATCTATAGAGAACATAGAGGCAAAACCATTTACACCTTTCGTCCCGGCTCATTGTACAAAAGAGCCCCAGGACAGACATGTTTGTCTTCTCCTCGCAGGGCGGTGGGTGGCTTAGACCCACGGCCCCAGGACGTCACCCTTTCTCTGGCTAGCACATGGCTCCGTAAATCCCTTCTTTCAGGACAATTTTCAGTCTCCAAGCTTCTTGTTTGACAGGAGGATTTTGCTTTGTTTTTGGTTTTCTTGTTTTCATTCACTTTCTATTGTGAAATTTTTTAAACATATGCAAAAATGAGCTAATAGAACTATAAACCTCTATACACCACTCCCCCCACCCCCACCCCCAATACACTCAGCTTGGACAATTCCACTTCTGCCAGTTCTGGTTCCCTTTTACCTCCAAAAGGGTTCTTCTGAAGCAAATTCTAGAATTCAAAGCATTTCACCTATAAATATTCCCACATGTATCTTTGAAAGATGAGGCATCTTTTATAGAAATATAACCATAATTAAAACAATTTTGATAATTTCCCTCATATCATCAAATATTCATCATTCTCTGGTTTCATAAATGGTTTATTTTTACGATGTGTTTAAATCAGAATCCAAGTAATGTCTGCACATTGCTTATTAGTTCATAAAGCCCCTAAGTTTCTTTGAATATATGATTTTCCTTCCAACTCTTTTGTTTGTTGAAGACTATGTTTCAGCTTTAGACAGTCTCTTCATTTTTAGCTATTTCTCTCTGCTTCTTGTATGATTCTAGTTTATTCTTGGTCTTTTCTGAGAGCCGGGTGGGAGAGGGGGAGGGAGTCTCCCTGTGAAACCATCATTCATTTAACACCGTCTTCTGGGGGATGCACCCTTTTCCTCTAACAGGGCCCGGTGCTCCCAGCCTCAGTCCCAGGGACCCATCTCTCCAGGGTCCCCTGCCACCCTGGCTGTCTAAACAGGGGTGGAGTGGAGGGTGGCCTAAGCCTGTTGATGTTCATTAGTCCCAGCCCGCCAGGGGCACACCCATAGTCAAACAACATTGGGTCTTTGGCCCTGTTGCACAGGGAGAGGCCGATGTCACGGAGGACAGTGGGTGCCCTGGCAGAGTGAGGAGAAGTACCAAGAGTATGATCTGGGGGTGGGGGGGTGGGACACAGGCTGATATTTGGATCCATTCCCTGACTTAATGAGAATTGTGTTTTTTCTGCAGTCACTTTACTTCATCATCCTATTCTATGCTAAGGGCTGTGGTGTCCTCATGGATTCATTTGTTCTCCAAAGTGGATTTCCCATGGCTGAGCCACTTTGTTTCTTTGTATCTGGAGCAGCAGACATGCTTGCTTCTTAGACGCCACCAAGGTAGCAAATGGACAGATGCTTTCATACGAACCCTACATCTCTGCTGTGCAATCCAGTATTTTTAATTAGCAAATCGGATAGCTATTTGTCTTCTTTAACACAGAAGTTATTAAAGGCCACAGGGGAAAATGTCCATTTAATGCAATGTCACGCGTATGCCATTTGTCTCAGCAACTTGGCTGCGCTCAGTTGTACTCTGTAGAGAAATAACAGCAACATTACACAGGAATCATCGCTTGGAAGGGATCCGGGGAGCGGAGAGTGCTCCACTGCAGTCATAATTACACATCCCTGGCCTTGTGTTAAATGTGAAGTAAACATCTCTGCTGCTATAACTCAAGAAGGAAGTCAGCACTGGAGATGGGGAATCTGAGCCCATTCTGCAAACCGCCAAACATTTCTTGGGGCTTGTGGCGGACAAGAAGAAAGAGGACAGCAGCCGACCCAGTGGCCTGCGAGGAAATCCATTCACAGCACCTTTTAGGAAACCTTGTTCTTCTAGATGTCATTGTATTTTTATCTTTTTAAATAGTACTTTATTAAAGTATACGTGGCATGCAATATTATATTAGTTTCAGGTGTGCAACACAGTGGCTCGACATTGATACACCTAATGATGTGATCACCACACTAAGTCAACCATCTGTACAATTGTATTTTTAAAGAGCTGAATTTGCATGTAGGCTGGGACTTGTTCCTGGAGTTGAATATAACAACATGAAAGGGGTATGTTATTCAAAAGCATCCCTTGTTATTAGCAGTGTGCATCATGCTAACAATAGCACTCTCTGCTATGATTCATAGGGTGACTCTTGTGTGCCAATATGGTGCATGTTTCATTTTCACAATAGCCCAATTTACCAGTGAGGAAAATGGCCCAGAGAGGCTGACAATGTCACACAGTTAGGGAGAGACGCAGCCTTGATTCAAACCCGTTAGTGTGACTCAGGCAAGGAATTCGTCTAGGGAGCCTTTGATCTCCACACACCAGGCTTCACCTTGGCACCTATATTGTACTGTGGGACCTGCTACGCATCTGCCCCCATTGTTAGACACAAAAGCAGGCAGGGGACCTCCTCATTTATTCCCAGTCCCAGCCCAAAGCAGTGTCTGGATCAATCCCTCCACAACTAACCCAATGCCAAACCACACCCCTTTCTTTGTAGCCAAGTACTACCAGCCCTCTGTCCCTGTGTGGTCCTCTGGGTCCTTCTCATAGGAACCAGGGCTCAGACCTCTGTGAAAGGAGCCACTCTCTATGGATACAAATACAGCAGGAAGAAACTAGAAAAGGGATAGAACAGGAGACAGAGCAAAGATCTAGAAATGCCAGGCGGACCGTGAGGACAACCCTCTGCATAGGGACACGTTCTGAAACTGAATTCTCTCTGACAGCTAACTCCCTGCAAGTCAGCAAAGGCAGGAAGGGGTCCAGGGAGTTCATCGCAAAGGTCAAAGTTCTGTGCAGCTGAAGGGGACAAGTGGCCAAGCCCCCAAGGACTGAGGAAGCACAGAAAGCCTCGTTTGGAACTTAGAACCATACCCACGTTTATATTTGAGTCAAGAGGAGAAGGTCAGATAGATTAGGCTGTGGGAAATGATATCAGACATCACAGTGAAGAACAGGCTCTGAGCTGGGACCATCCTGGTTAGGACGCTAGCTGTCCCTGTTTCCGGTGTATAACCTTGCACCAGTTCTCAACCAGTCTGTGCCTCAGCTAAACCCTCTGTACAATGGAAGTGATGACAGTACACATTAAACTGGGTTGTTTTATAGATTAAGAGGCTTAATACCCATGGGAAGCTCAGGTCAATAAACATAGCTAATAAGTGTTGAGCACCTGCTATGGGCCAGCACTGTGCTAAGTGTCATTGCGCACATGCCAACTCACAAAATCTTCTTCTAACCCCAGAAAGGGCAATGCCACTTTTAAATTATACATTTTGTGAGATTATACCAACATTTCTTTGATTTTGAGCAACCTTTTTTTAAAAAAGATTTTATTTCTTTTTAGAGAGACAAGAAGGGAGAGAGAAAAAGAGGTGGAAAAACATCAAAATGAGAGAGAAACATAGGTTGGCTGCCTCTTGCACACCCCCAACTGGGGACCTGGCCCTCAACCCAGGCTCCCTGACTGGGAATCAACCAGGAACCAACCAGGAACCTTTCCATTCACAGGTCATTGAGCCACACCAGCCAGGGCGAAAGGCCAGTATTTTTATTAGCAGCAACCCCATTTTACAGGTGCAGAAACTAAGGCACAAGTTGCTATTATCTTTCCAAGATCACACAGCTAAGAAGTAGCAAAACCAGGAGTTGAATCTGGACACTCTGATATCAGAATTGCTCTCCTAACCACATAGCTATGCTTCCTCTTAAAAACACAAAAGAAATGGAACAGAATAGAGAGCCCAGAAATAAACCCAGGACTCTATGGTCAACTAATATTCAACAAAGAGGGAAGGAACATAAACTGGAGTAAAAACAGTCTCTTCAACAAGTGGTGTTGGGAGAACTGGACAGGGACATGAAAAATAAAAATAAAAATAGACCACCAACTTATACCATACACCAAAATAAACTCAAGATGGATAAAGGACTTAAACATAAGCAGTGCCACCATAAAGGTCCTGGAGAAAAACATAGGCAGTAAAATTTTAGATATCCTATGCAGAAAGATGTTTACTGATACTTCACCAAGGGCAAAGGAAATAAAAGAACAAATCAACAAATGGGACTATATCAAACTGAAAAGTTTCTGTTCAGCTAAAGAAAACACCTGCAAAATTAAAAGGGAAACAATTGTATGGGAAAACATATTTGCCAATGATACCTCAGACAAGGGTTCAATATCCAAAATATATAGAGAACACCAGGGAGACAGACAGCCCAATTAAAAAATGGGCAAAGGACCTGAACAGACAACTCACTGAGGAAGACATACAAAGGGCCCAAAGGCATATGAAAGAATGCTCAATCAACATCACTAGCCATCAGAGAAATACAAATTAAAACCACAATAAGATACCACCTCACACCTGTCAGAATGGCAATCATCAACAAAGCAACAAACAACAAGTATTGGTGAGGATGTGGGGAAAAGGGAACCCTGGTGCACTATTGGTGGGAATGCAGGCTGGTGCAGCCACTGTGGAAAACAGTATGGAGTTGCCTTAAAAAACTAAAGCTGGAACTGCCCTTTGATCCAGCAATTTCACTACTAGGACTATACCCAAAGAATCCTGAAACACTAATTCATAAGAACCTATGTACCCCTATGTTCATAGCAGCACTATTTACAATAGCCAAATGCTGGAAACAGCCTAAGTGCCCATCAGTGGATGACTGGATCAAAACACTTTGGTACATTTACACAATGGAATACTACACAGCAGAAGGAAAGAACTCCTACCCTTTGCAACAACATGGATGGAACTGAAGAGTACTATGCTTAGTGAAATAAGCCAGTCAGTGAAAGACAAATA
>PVIW01012540.1:0-31563 GCA_004026585.1 Noctilio leporinus
AAAAAGAAAAAAAAAAAAAAAAAAAAAAAAAAAAGCCCTGGCTAGTATGGCTCAATGAGTTGAGCACCAGCCTGTGAATCCAAGTGTTGCTGGTTCAATTCCCAGCCAGGGCACATACCCAGGATACAAGCCAGGTCTTTAGTCAGGTCCCCTATTGGAGGCAGGTGAAAGGCAACCATACATTAATGTCTCTCTCCCTTTCTTCTTCCCTCCCTTCCCCTCCCTCTAAAAATAATGAATAAAATCTTTAAAAAAAAAAAAAAAGAAGAACTTGGTACTTTCCCCTTAACAAGTGAGGCAAATTCTAATTTTAGAAAAGGTAGCGGTATATTTCCTTTCACAGGGAAAAAGAAACCCAGTCCTGTCACTGGATGGGCCATTTATTTCCAATTTGAGACATCCAACACCCATAAGACACTAGCAATCCATGGATTATTCCAAACTAATTTTAGTCAAACTGCTTGGCAGAAATCTCTAAAATTACAGCAATACTATTAACAGAGGTCTGGTAATATTTAATTCCATTTAGTCACCATATAAATGACTGGCAATTAGTTTGGCCTAGTAAAGAAAAGGAGCTAATATTTATAAGCACTTAAGTGATAGGTCACTTTATATACATTACATCATTTAATCCTGACAACAAACACATAAGGTTATTAGATAACTTATATATGAGAAAATAATGTGTAGGGAAAGTAAACTTCCTCTAGAAATTAGGAAGTGCTAGAGACAAATGTTAAAGTAATTCCTTCTGACTTAGAAGAACCATTCTGTTATTGTAAAGGTAGGGTGTACAGATTCTATCTTAACTGTAATAAAATAGGCACATATTTTGGCTACAGCTGTTTCAGTTGTTATGTCAGTAAAAACAACAGAAATACTTACTGTGTTAAAGAAAAGAGGAGCTCATGTTGAGGTTTAATGAAAAGCTGGCAATTGACTATTACTTCTAGAATATGGTGCAGTTTTTGAACACGATAAACTTGTTCTTGTGTATCTACTGATGGAGAAATGAAATACTCCTACAGTGAAAAAAAGTATAAGCAAAATAGGGAGTTAATTAAACAGAATCTTTAGAAAGACTATGGTATGCCTGCTAAACCTGTTTGGATGCTTCATTCAAGGGGGAAAAAAACAGGCAGCTGGATAGAATTTATCACCTTTCAACACTATTTCTCTAGTGTGTGAGTAAAGTCTTCCCTGAGAATGTTCTAAGCAAACCATTCTACATATTCTCTGGTGAAGGCAAATCACAGAATTACATCACAAAGGAGGCCCAAGTGGGTGACTATGCTACCTATCAACCTCTTCAGATAGCATAAATGGCAAATCTGTAAGATGATTCTTAATTTCAATACTCTTGCTAGATTGATGAAAGTGTCCACCTCTAAAAATAAGTAGTAAACCTGAAGTACCAAGAAATCGAGCACATGTATTGAAAAGATTCCACTGATGTATACTACTGATAAATTAGTACAACCCTTTAGAAAAGAAATTTGGCAATGTATGCCAAGCATCATAAAATGTTCAGATCTTCTAATCCTCTTTATGAGAGAACCTGTCCTAAGGAAATAGGCCATGGTATATATGGTAGGTGGAATTCTACAATGGTCCCCAAGACTCCCACCCCCTGGAGTGCACACCTTGTATAATCCCTTCACTTGAGGGAGGCCAGAACCTCTGAATATGATTGGATGTCACTCCTGGGAACAGGATACTAACGGATGAACTTTCAATCAAGAAACAGATTATATTCATTACTATGACCTAATTAGGTGAGCCCTCCAAAAGGTGAAGCTCTGCTACTGGCTCTGGAGAAACAAACTGCCTATAATGTGAGTGCCACAAGGCAAGGACCCACAAGCAACCATTAGGGCCTAAGACCTATCCAGGGCCACCAACTAGCAAGAAAATGGGGACCTTTGTAATAAGGTCACAAGGAAAATAATTCTATCAACAACAAATGAAGGAACTTGGAAGTGGATCTTTCCCTAGTTAAGCCTCCAGATGAAAATGCAGCCTTGTGAAATCCTGAGCAGAGAGGACCCAGCTAAAATATGTGTAATTTGTTACGCAGTAATAGAAAACTGCTATAGTAAGGGAAAACATCAGTTATTCAGAGTAGGAGATGGTTTGTTTTTAAAGACTTATTACTGAGCCCTAGACCTACCAAGTCCCTGGGGCTTAGGAATTCACATTTAAAAAAATTATTTTTAGAGAGGAGAAAGGAGAGAGGTAGAGAGAGGGCAAGAAGCATCAATGTATGGTTGCCTTTCACCTGCCTCCAGCTATGGACCTGGTTGGAGACCTGGCCTGCAACCTGGTTATGTGCCCTGGCTAGGAAATGAACCAGCGAACTTTGGGTGCCTTATCCACTGTGCCACCAGCCAGGGCCAGGAATTAGCACTTTTAATAAGCCTTCTAGGAGATGCTCAAGTTGAAGGACTAGTATGTCAGAAGTCTGGTGTCAAATCATATTTTTTAAAAACACATGTGACTAGAGGGGAATTCATAAAAATTCCAGTATTCATATTTGGGTGACGAGAGTAGGGGTTTTGTAAAGTTTGACAATAGTCTAACTTTCAAAAATTTTACTTCTTTTCTAAGTTTTAAAAAATGTATCAAATAGGCCTTCAGTGGTCAAGGGGAAAGGGGTTGGGGGGAGGGGGGAGGCAGAGGCAAGAAAGGGGAGCAGCTTAGACAAGAACCTAGTATAAAGGAACCATGGACATGGACAACAGATGGGATTGACTTTGGGGGGAATGGGTGGGTGGGGAGGGGGACAGAGGGGAGCAAAAAGGGGATGGATGTAATACAACAACAATAAAATTAAAAAAAAAATGTATCAAACCATTCCCCTCTGAGCCCTCCATTAACATATACATATATGATATATAGTTGTTAGAGCATGTTTCCACTAAAAAGATATATAAAATGTTTAAAATTTGAAGAGCATCCCTGGCTAGTGGCACAGTGGATAAGGTGCTGGCCTGCGAACCCAGGGGTCGCTGGTTCAATTCCCCAGCCAGGACACATGGCCAGGTTGCAAGCCAGGTCTCCAGCCAGGGCCGTGGCTGGGGGCAGGTGAAAGGCAGCCATTCACTGATGTCTCTCTCTCTGCCTCTCTCCCTTCCCCTCTCTCTGAAAATAATAAAATTCTTTAAAAAAAAAGAATTTGAAAAGCAAAAATTAAACCTTGAATTCAGTTGTTTTACTTTGCACTATAGATAAGCTAGGGTTTTTCAATCTTGTATTTTTATGAGACAAATGACAAGTTGCTAGTATAGATTCATTTTCTAAAATCATCTTCTACCCAATATCAAGGGTGTGTAGAGATGCTGTTGAATCTCCCAAACTTTCTAAATAAATACACAAGAAAAATACAAAAAGCTTGTAACCATAATCCTGAAACCCATAAGTCCATCTTTTTTTTTTTTTTTTTCTTTTAAAGAGACGGCCTTTATTTTAAGGATTTTTACATTGAAGAACTCAAAAGTTGATAGTTTTTTGGAATTTACTGATTTTAAAGGAACTGTTATTGACAAAGAGCCACTGAAAATAATCTGAACAAGTAGGAAAATGCAGTTAGTAATACTGAAACACTACTAAAATAATTCCAGAACATACGGTTTATCTGATACAACAATATTTTTAGATGCTGTTACTGATACAAAACCTGACTGCTTTGTACTTTTCTAAACACAGTGGTATTATTAACAATATTCAATCTTTTCTATACTTTTCTGAATATATAAAAATTAAAATACCAATCAAAAACTAATATATCTTCTCTTTAAATGTTTCTTAAGATACAATCTCAATATTTTCATTCAATAGTGGTGTGAGTTAAGAGATTTTTCATTCACAAGTCAAATAACAATTCACCCAAAGGGAACTGATAGTCTTTAGGCTCATAGTGCAAATAAAAGAGTTCAGGAATGCAGCAACTGACATTTCTAAAATATAAAACAGATAAAATTCTTAGAAGATACATACAATAAGCTCTACTAAGCAGCTGGCCCCAGAACTAGAACATTTGATAACTTTACTGGTGATTTCAATAGGATTCCAGATGCTTCCAAACTCAACTTGAACTCTCATCTCAGGCTTTGTATTTTGCTTTTCCAGTTTCACTAATAACACAAATATGATTCAAATCCCTGAAGTATTCGTTATAGTCAAGAGCATATCCTACAACAAACTTGTCAGGAATTTCAAATCCAACAAAGTCTGGTCTATATCCAACACTTCGAGAAGTTCTTTTTACCAGCAAGCTTGCGACCTTGACCATCTTCGGATTATGCTGCTTAACCAAGGAAAGCAAGGTTTGCATTGTTTTGCCAGTGTCAATGATATCTTCAACAATCAAGACATTCTTTCCAGTTAAAGCTGAGAGATCATCTCCACCAATTACTTTTATGTCCCCTGCCGATTGGTCATTACAGTAGCTCTTCAGTCTGATAAAATCTACAGTCATAGGAATGGATCTATCACTATTTCTGTTCAGTGCTTTGATATAATCCAGCAGGTCAGCAAAGAATTTATAGCCCCCCTTGAGCACACAGAGGGCTACAATGTGATGGCCTCCCATCTCCTTCATCACATCACGAGCAAGTCGTTCAGTCCTGTCCATAATTAGTCCATGAGGAATAAACACCTTTTCCAGATCCTGAGCATAATGATTGGGTATACAGAATAAATCTAGGTCATAACCTGGTTCATCATCACTAATCACGATACTGGGGCTTCGAGTCGCCATAACGGAGTCGGAAAGCGGGCCGACTGAAGGCAGTCTGAGGAAGAAGCCGGTGCTGGGTGAGAAGTGGGCGGAGTCGCCACGCGGGAAAATGGAGCGGTTTTCCATCTTTTGTTTATTGAATGTATTGGGGTGACATTGGTTAATAAAATTATATATAGGTTACAGGGGTATAATTCTATATTATCTGTATATTGTATGTTCACCACCCCAAGTGAAGTTTCCTTTTATCACAGAAGTCTCATTTCAATCAATATTAAAGAACATCATAAAATCTTTGAAATTTGTGTGTAAAAGAATGGGTCAAGCAAATATAAGGCAAAAATTCCTTTATAGGGCCTATAAAAGAAAGGCATTCCCAAATCATAAATAAGAGTTGTGGAAGTACATTGGCTTGAGCAGAATTCAAGTATATGTTCGTATCACAAATTTATAGAGAATGATAAATGACACCACGTGGGCTTTCTTGTCTAGTTACTAGACAGCAGTAATTAAGAACAATGACTATACTGTCATCTGTTTCTTAGGACTTCGAACAGGGGGGCACAGGTTAGGTACTTAATTATATACAGAATGAACAAATAAAAGAAAAACTAAGTTTTGAATTAAAAAAAAAATAAACTCACCAAATGATTCAAAGATGCAAGTTCCTGGCCTATTATGAAAAAAAAAAAAAATGCATATGAGCTTTAGGTATTATCTATTACATGTTAAAGAACCTAGGTAAAATTTTTCATAGTTCATATGTGAAAGAGATGTTCAAGCTAAATAGTTCCTCAGAAGTCATCAAATTTTCTGGCACATTACACCATAAAGACATACTGGTACTTATTCTAAAAATGACTGCTGATTACCTTAATAAAAACAACCAAGTATTGGGTATTAGAACAGCATCTCATAAAAAAAGTTTTTATTTACTACATTACCTTATAGACTCTCAAAATGTTTAAACTAAAAACAAACACTATAAGAATCTTTAATACATTTATTGAGGGAGAAACTAAAGGCCCAGAGAATGAGTGTTTGTCTCACAGTGAACCAAGGACAAAGCCAGGACTACAAATGACTAGGGACAAGTAAAAAGATAAAATCTGAGAATACCTTCAGGCTGACAACTGTGATGGATTTTTAAAATGTTTTGAGCTGGGAAAGTAACTTACCTATGAAAAAACTGATATAATCTTTCTTTAGTTTGTCCAAACCAATTTCCAAAAGCATCTGAACTGGAAGAGTCCCACTGAGAGAAATTGTGTCCATGGTTCCATGGTAAGACTGATGAATGAGCTTACTTAGTAAACTGTTACTTCCACTATGAAGCTAGAAATCAAGAAAAAAAATTTTTTATAGTTTAATGTACCTTAATAGCAAACTTACAAGAATAGCACAGAAGACAGACAACATTAAAAACATGTACTTGCATGTAGGACAACTCAGTTAGAAAAGTATAGTGAATAGATGGAATCTACTGTATGATAAAAATGTACCCGGCTGGTGGCACAATGGATAATGTGTTGGCCTGCAAACCCAAAGGTCACTGGTTTGATTCCCCAGCCAGGGCACATACCCAGGTTGTAAGTCAGGTCTCCAGCCAGGTCCATGGCTGGAGGCAAGTGAAAGGCAACCACACATTGATGTCTCTCTCCTTCTCTGCCTCTCTGCTTCCCTCTCTCTGGAAATAATAAATAAAATCTTTAAAAAAAATAAAATGCTACAAACACCATTTAGTTGCCACCAATAAGAAATGTACCTGTTTTAAAAAAATCCAAATGCTGGCATTGTCCAGAAAAATTGAACAGGTTTGTTTATATTGTTATATAAACAATATAAATTGAACAAGTTCAATTGTTCATTGAAACATCTTGACTTGCATTAATGCTTTATGTCCCCGTATTTATATTGAAAAAATTCACACAAATGAAAATAGAAAAACTGCCAATACCTGGAAATCAAGAAATTTTATAAATCTATAAATCAATAACCAAAAGAGAAGCAAATTGCACTAGCTACAAGCTAAAAATTATAAGCTTGCATCTTTAGTCTCCTGATACGATAAATTGTTTGAATAAAAGCCCCAAGATGCAAACATAGTTTCTCTAGTGCAATTCCCTTTTTTTTTTTTAAACTCAAATCCAAAGCAATTAAGAAGGGTTTAAACTTTTTACTCTCGCATGCAATTCCACCAAAAAGAAGACAAAGTTGGTCTACTGAAGCTCTACAAGGAATTCTCTTTTCCTAGCTAAGTGCTACCGAGCATCTTTGTCCAAAGCAAACATCTTCAACTACACTGAAAATTTGCTGCTGCAGAAAATTCTCCCTCAATTGTTCATGCATTTGTCATTTATTGGCTACAATATCCAACACACTAACTTGATAATTTCCAAATTAAAAAGAGCTGTGAATGTACAGATTTAACATATATTCCAAATGTTAAACAATTTTAAACATACCTAAAATATTTAAATTATCTCAGTATTCTCTATGATCTATAATTTTCACTACAATCTTCTGCATTTTATTTTATTTCTTTATTAAAAAAAATTTTTTTTCCCATTTTTCATTTTATTTTATTATTTCCAGAGAGAAGGGAAGGGAGGGAGGCAGAGAGGGAGAGAGACATCAATGTATGGTTGCCTTTTACCTGCCTCCAGCCACAGCGCAGGCTGGAGACCTGGCTTGCAACCTGGTTATGTGTCCTGACTGGGGAATCGAATCAACAACCTTTGGGTTCGCAGGCCGGCACCTTATCCACTGTGCTACCAGCCAGGACTACATTTTATTTGTATTGAGAGAGAGAGGATGGGAGAGAGAGAAAAATCAAGTTGTTGTTCCATTCATTTATAAATTCATTGGTTGATTCTTACATGTGCCCTCCCCAGGGATCAAACCCACAGCCTTGGTGCATCAGGACAATGCTGTAACCAACTGAGCTATCCAGGCATGGCCACATTTTCTTTTTTTAAACTATTTTCACTTTGTTTACATTCATTGCATGTGGTAGAAATATACTTGTAAACATTTTACAAACAAAAACTCTCAGGAAAAAAAATTCAATGGCCAAAACAGCAATGCTTAGGATCACTAATGCTCCATTAGGGGCAGCGTTTGCAGTCTTTGCTTTGGAGTGTATCTTTGTTCATATCTATGAAAGTTTCTAAGTTTTATAGCCATGAATTAGCTGCCACATTATTTAAAATAATTTCTATTAAATCTTTGTTTCTAGCTTTTTACTTAGCTTTTTCTTGACTATTAAAACCTAAGTTCTGATCTTACCCATTACAGGACAATAATGAACAAAACTAACAACAAGCAAAACAGAACCAAATATATGAATACAGTGAATAGGCCTTCAGTGGAGAGGGGGAAAGGGAATGGGGGGAGGGGGGAGGCAGAGGCAAGGAAGGGGAGTAGCTTAGACAAGAACCTAGTATAAAGGAACCATGGACATGGACAACAGGTGGGATTGACTTTGTGGGCAATGGGTGGGTGGGGAAGGGGACAGAGGGGAGCAAAAAGGGGATGGATGTAATACAACAACAATAAAATTAAAAAAAAATATATATATATATATATATATAATAGTGTATACTCCTGGCTTTTTACTGAACGCTATAAGCATTTGTTCACATCATCTGTCAGCATTATTTCATTATTTTTAAGAAAATTTGTGACAGAGAGAAACATCATTTTGTCGTGCCACTTATTTATGCATTCATTGGTTGATTTTTGTATGTACCCTGACTGTGGAGCTAATCTGCCACCTTGACATATTGGGAAGGCACTTCAACCAACTGACCCACTGATGGCTGTCAGCATCATTTTTAGCAGCTATTTCATGTGCTAATATGTGATTATGTTATTATTTAGTCATTTCACTAATAGTGGAAACTTAGGTTATTCACAAATTTTTGCTAATCTAAGTGAAGCTCTAATGACTATTCTGATACATAAAATCTTAATACACATTTGTGAGTATGAGTTTAGGGTGGATCTTAATAGAATTATTTCAAAGGGCATGCCACATATTCAGGATCATTATAAAAATTGCTTTTTAGTGTGTTTCAAATCATACCTTCCTCAACAGTATACAAGAATTGTCATTCATAGCAATAGTAAAAATTGTAATGTACAATTGTATATTACATTAGTAGCTTACAAATACTGAGCACTTACTATTAGCTGGATGCCAAGAGCTTTACATAAATTAAGTTATTTAATCTAAACAACATTATAATGTAGGTATTATTCCTATCATTACTTTATAGATGAGGAAACTGGCACACAAAGCAATAGGGGAACCTGCCAAAATTTACACAGCTACTAAGTCAGTTACAGAACTGCAATTCAACATTAGGCAGTATGCTCCAGAGCCTGTGTTCTTAACTATCATGCTACATTGCTGAGAAAACATTCAACACACACTACTAAACCTACCCATGGCTGTATATCGCCACGCTGTAGATTCTGGTAGATCAACGTGAAACACTTCACCAAGTCTTGATACGAAATCACACCTTTAAAAACAAGTCAGTCTAGCATTATTTTCATGGTATTTCTGCAGATCAAATATGTTGCTAATCTTAAGGCTATACAAATGAAAAAGATAAGTATCTGTACTGTATGGATGGAGAAGGGAAAATGTCAACAACAAAAAAAGATGAATTTCTAAAGAAATTAAAACTGCCACAAATTAGCAGTAAAATACTGAAAAATGTCTTTTCCTTTCTCTAATAATTATAATTGCAATAAGGTATGTGTTTTGGTTCATATAAACACAGCTTAAAAAATACCCAAGTCTTATACTTGAGGATGAATAGATTCTACCAACTGCCTTACATTAGCCCAATTCTTGAGTAGAATGTGCCAGTGCATCATAAGTTTGTAAAATAGGAACTAGACTTGCACACAAAACTAGTAGTACACATTATTTCCAAAAGACTTAATGAAATCCAAACCTTGGTGTACTCTCCCTCCCAGGAGCATGCCCATGCCTTTCCTCCCTACTTCTTATCCCCCCTGCCCCCCCACAGGCGGTTACCTTCACCTTTCTCTCTTCTAAGCTTCAAGGGCACTACTTTTGCCTCTGTAACTTGTTCCAAGTCCATTTCCTCTATTGCTGGCCCACTTTTACCTTTGTGACTTTGTAAATAAACATTCTCTTACAGTTAAAAAAAAAGTAAACCTAAGAAATAAAAGGAAAGAATTTTATTTTACAATCATGATGGATACCTACTGCTACTCATTTTGCACCACAGCTGCTCAGCAAAATCGAGATCACAGCGTATTGTGAAAAGACAGTCAATGGAACGGTCAAATGCAGCACTGTCATGCTTCACTGTCTGAAAAATATCAGAGAATACTCAGTTTAATTTTTTTTCAAGTAAAGTAACTTAAAGCCAATAAGCTTTCAAATGCTGCTCTGAGAAAATGTGGCCCCATGAACACACACAAAGAAAGATGTGAATTAATTTTCTACAACTTCATTCACTAATGAGGCGACACAAATCAATAGACAATGAAGAACTAGGCCCCTAAAATTGTTTGTAATGTCTAAAAACAAGCATCAAGCCCTGGCTGGTGGCTCAGTGGATAGGCACTGGCCTGCTAACCCAAAGGTCACTGGTCAGATTCTCAACCAGGGTATATCATCAGGTTGCAAGCCAGGTCTCCAGCCAGGTCCATAGCTGGAGGCAGGTGAAAGGCAACCACACATTGATGTTTCTCTCCTTCTCTGCCTCCATCCCTTCCCTGCTCTCTAAAAATAAAAAATAAAATCTTAAAATAAAGGGAACTATTTAATTAAATTACTACTGTTTCCATTTTTCTATTCATTAAATGACAACACAATTAGCTTAATTTAATAATACCATCTCTGGCACATTAATATGCTGTCTTAATATACTTAAGTAATACCACGTTATAGTATTTTAATGTATTCATTTCTATTTCTCTGCAGTTGAACGATTAATAATACAAATGCATTAGTTCTGTTTAAAATTTCTTATCAGCTCTTAAGGAAAACCATCACCAGTGCTGCCACTAAAGATTACCCTCAAAACACTGTCTCTGCTGTACAGCATGAAAGACAACTGCACAATCACATTTTAAAAGCTATTTCGGTGTACATTTCTAAATGCTAATAAGCACTTACCTCTGTGTCTTTTTTTGTTGAATCACCAAATCCATCCAGCTTATTTAAGTCTAGAAAGTGGCAAAAGCTTGTTAATTCTGGGTTTTATTTTTCTGCTTTCAAAATTATATCCATCCTAATCCTATTTTCAAATGGTAAACGAGGACAGTAAAAGTATAACTAGGGATGTCAGCAAATTACTTAACTCTCTAATGGAAGTCATAATAGATTTTCATTATGAGGATAAACTGGGTATAGTGAAAGCCCCTGATGCACAATGCTGCATATGTGGTCAGTGCTTGAAGGTTACTGTTCCATCCCTCTTCTCCTATAATCTCAAAATATGGTTGTGATATATAAATTTTAAATTAAATTTCATTGTTAAAATTACTTAGGCTGTTACCTAAGTAATTGCTAATTACCATTAGCAATTCAGAATGAAAGCCATCCTCTGACCACGACAGACTTCAGTTTATATATCTCAACCAAAAAGAATATCAAGCCTAAAAAGACAACTGATATTTAAATAGAGCAAATATAAATTCCCAATTAAGAAAACAAACAACGTAGAAGCATGAATTAGGAAAACAAGCACCATTCAGAAATTCTTGCACAAGTTCGACAGCAGATTTTGCTTCCAGAGGCGCAGGCCATTCAGTCACACCAGTCCTCAAACCATCAGCCAAAACCTATGGGAGATTTAAAAGACCCAAAAGCTTGTTAGCAGAGAGTAATTTAATCAGTAAGGATATATTTAATAATATTGATATTTCTTGAGTGTTTAATCACATGCCAGAAACTGTTTTAAGTATTTCACATGTAGTATGTTATTTAGTATCTGCCATGATGAAAAGTAACCACTTGAGCTGAAGCTGACCCTGTGGTATGTTATCTGATCTTCACAGAAACTCTATGAGGCAGATACTACTACTTACCTTCATGTTACTGTAGCTAAGAGTGGCTAAGGTAACTAGCTTAAGAACAGTTAGTAACTGACAATGCCAGGATGCACACCTGAAGAAAGCATTCTAAATCACATTGTAAACTACTACGCCATGTGCAGAGGGGCTACAGGACGCAAGGCTGATGTGCCCGCCCTGAAGATGCTTGTAATTTTGGTAAAGAAGGATCAATAATACAGATGATATCATTGAGAACAACAAATGTAAAACAGACTGGAAGTTTACATAAAGATAATATAAATGTACATGTCTAGACATACAATATTTAAACTGAAGTACTAAGGAAAGAAGGTCAAGATAGGCTGGAACATATAGGGGAACAAGGTGAAACCTCAGCTCAGCTCCAGGTATGAGAACCATCAGCTCCAGAGCAGGGAAGGGGAGTGGAGTGGGATGAAGAGGGTGGGGTGATTCCAACCAAGTGAAGAAAACACCTGGGGAACACTAGATGATTACCAAGAAAAGGGGCTACCCAGGAACAATGACCTGAAAACTTAATATTTTTTTATTTCATATGGAAGACGACAGCCACTGGTAATTTTTTGGAAAGAAAATTATATGATCAAGCAGTTAAGAATTCCCCCATTAGCCCTGGCTGGTAGCACAGTGGATAAGGCGCCGGCCTGAGAACCCAAAGGTCGCAGGTTCGATTCCCCAGTCAGGGCACATAACAAGGTTGCAAACCAGGTCTCCAGTCAGGTCTGTGGCTGGAGGCAGGTGAAAAGCAACCATACATTGATGTCTCTCTCCCTCTCTGCCTCTCTCTCCATTCCTCTCTCTCTGAGAAATAATAAATAAAATGTTAAAAAAAAATAAAAAATAAAAAATAAAGAATTCCCCCATTAGAAATGCCCAGGACAGATTCAAAGGAAAAGAGAAGGTATGCTATTTCTCAACAGAAATGATCTCATCTTCTACCCCAAGGGGCATTTGGAAAAATATACAGATTATTTTTGGTGCCATGATATCTAGGGGTATAGGAGCATTTTGGGCATTTAATTTGATAGCAGCCAAAGATGCTAAACATTTTGCAACATGTACAAAGATCCCAAACCACAAAGCATGGTTCTGTCCAAAATGCCAGAAGTACCCCTGTTGAGAAACAGTAAGTGATCAATCATTAGGGTGGTCCAGGAAGGGGGGTGATAAGAGCTTTAACCAAGATGTGCACAATGAGTGTAACTTCAAAGAAAGAACAATGTATTCCAGGAAGCAACAGAGAGAGAGAGGTATAGAGGTATATAAGTATGTATGTGGAATAAAAGAAAAATATCCTACCCTGTATATTTATAAAAATATACAGAAGACTGAACTTGGAGAAACTATGTCCCTATGCATATCTAAGATCCTAAGAACTTATAAGAGAGATAAATTCATTAATAGTCTTCTGTTGACTGTTAATAACAGTTTATGTATCATATAGGCTTCAGGTCCACAGAAGACTATTAGTAGTTAAGTTTTGGGGGAGTAAAAAATTATGTATGTGTTGCCAACCATGCCAGGCATGGGGTGGGGAAGGTATGTGCCCCTGACCCCCAAGTTGTTCAAGGGCCAGTATGTAAGGAAAATTGAAGGAATGGTGGAATCATACAGTGGTATCTAGTCTGGAGATCTAGTCTGGAGATTTCATGTTTCATTTCAGTTTGAGGTAATAGCCCTTTATTCAAACTCAAAATAACCTGGAAATAATTTTGTGGGAATAGGAAAGATAGGAACTAGTATCAGCTTAAAGAAGGGATCTGGAGTTCCCTAATAAGGCATTAGACAAACCACTGAATGTATAAGCTCTCACCAGAGTGGAAAGAGAAGGGCAAAGAGATAAGGGTAGAAATAGGTGCCAATAGGAACACGAAAAGATACTGAAAGTCATCAGCCAACAGGGCAATGCCACATAACAAGATACTACTTCCTCCCTACTAAGTGTTGGCAAGGATATGGAGAAATCCGCTAGCAGGAATGTAGAGTGTTGTAACCACTCAGGAAAACAGTTTGGCAGTTCCTCAAAAGGTTCGAGTTACCATATGACAATAGCAACTCCCCTGAAGAGATATGAAAAGATGTCACACAAAATCACATACATGACTGTTCACGGCAGCATTACTCAGAATAGCCAAAAAGTGGAAACAACTGAAATGTTCATCAGCTGATAAATGAATAAACAAATGTGATACATCTATATTATATATAAGTATATATAATATAATATATATTAATAGTATAACATAATAGTATATTAATAGTATAATAATATATATACTATATATATTTTAAACCTCAAGTTATTAACAAGTAGACTATATATGCATTTGAAATAAATTGGCAGCTAACCCACCTGGAAAGAGGGGAATCCATCATATAAATTAAAGCAAACACTCTAGTAAAAAAATGCAGAACTGTAGCTATTATTTATAAATTACAGTTAACTACCTTTAAATGTAAGGACAACTACCACATAGTAAAATTAAACTGCCCAAATTGCCAAGAGTATACAGTGCATACATAACATTTGGAACAAATTTTGAAAATGCAAAACTAAATAATAGTATTAGCAAACATTTTAATGAAAACATGAGATTTAATTTGAATTCCAGGAGGATACTCACAATGAGAAATTTCAGTTCTCTGTGAAGATGATTCAGAGGACTTCTCGGATCTCCCGATTCCACTTTAATATTCTAAAAAGTTCCCAAAGTCAGTTTTCACTGGTAATCTCATCCTCTCGGCATAAAGGTCATACTTACTTGCATTTCAAATTACCCACACATTAAAATATATACATATATATATTTCATAAAGCACTAATAAATTGAAAAAGGAGGGCAAAACTTCATTTAGAACATCTTGCTCAGAGATACCACAGATCCTGCCCATCCCAATATAGTAACCTAAATTCAGGCCATCACATCCCAGATCTATCCCACAATTGTACCTACATGAAACAAATGCTCTCCTTACATGCTTTCCTGATCTCTCCCACTGAATTTCCAAAGGACAAGTACAAGAAATATAAATATAACTCAAGACTCAATGATAAACTTAGCATTACCACACACCAAAAATAAAACCTCCCTAGTAAATATGTTCATTAGACTCTTAACCAAAAATGTACACTGTCCTACCTAGAGGTCAATTTTTATAACACTATGATATTATTTATAAAGGGGGGAGTGAAAAACAATTATGTTGTATGTAAATACCTAAAAAAATAAAAGAAAAGCATTAAGAATATGATTATCCATAACCTCACCATCCTGTGTGAACCACTGTTAACACTATCCAGGCTGTTGTATACACATTTTAAAAAAACATAGTTGAGATTCTACTATACGTTCAATTTTATATTTAACACTTTTGTTTGCTTTATAATAAGCATTTCCTATTATTATTAAAGGTACTTTAAATAAGGACTTTAAAGAATGTGTACTATTTCATAATAGAGGTCTATTTTAGTTATTTCTCTATTGAACATTCAGGTTTTGATTTGAATATTTTGGAAACACAGTTATATCACTATGAATAGCTTTGTATATATATTTTTGTTAACAATTCTGATTAATTTCCTAAGGCAGATTCCCAGAAATGCTATAGGGTAGAAAGGCTTAATAGTGTAATAATTCTTGATGTATTGCCAGCATAGGTACTTTCAAGGCTAACAGAGATGATGGGTATGCAAAGTACAACATAGGGAACACAAGAAATGTAGTAACTGTGTATGAGGCCAGGTGGATACTAGACTTACCAGAAAAAACACTTGGTAAGTTTTATAAATGGCTAAGCATTACACTGTACACCTGAAACTAATATAATACTGAATGTTGGTTGTAATCAAAAAATAAAAAAGTAAAAAGAATAGCAGAGATAAGTCATTTTGATAATTTCTCTTAAGTCCCAATTCAAGGGTCTTTATTAATCCTGGAAAATTCTTAAGTTATATAATTGCAGTACTGTGGGCAACTGATGGGTCAGATCACCTGGCAAAACCTCCATTGGCTTATCTGGATAGCTCAGGGGAAAGCTGTTGGACAAAGGCTGGGGCTGAGCCTGGAAACATGCAGCAATAGCAACAAGCAGGTTCAAAGTAAACCCACACCAAGTAAGCTCGACAGCAAACAGGGCTCACTCCTACCAGAGTTGCAGTTGAAGAAAGTGGAGGGATTTGAAGAATCTCATCCACAGGACTCCAGGAAATATCCAAAGTGACCGTAGTTTGTGATTCGGGGACAGTGTCATCCATGGCAGTGGACTTCAGGAGCTCATACTGGGCAAAGCCCCTGGCTGTAACCTGGAAAAGCACACCCAGCACACCAACAGCTGCGCTTTCACATGACCAAAGGCCCATTTCAAAACTACTTTGATTCTTATCTCAAAAAAAGAAAAAAATGCCACTTTTATCCCAAATGGAAAAAATAAGGTCATTATTTTTAATCACAAAGATCAGCTAAAAAGCAAAAACATTTTTCAATTTTAGTCATTAGCTGATATGAAAATACAAATATTTTGATACTACAGAAAAATATGTAATCATATTAGGAGTAAAAAAACCCCTTTAAACCATAAGATAAGTCAACAGTTTAAAGAAAGTAACATGAGAAGAGAAATACTTACAGTGGACAAGTGGTGTCTTTTCTTATGTGAATATTTTAACTCTTCAAGATTTACAGAATAATTTTTATCAGCTATAGGATATGAAAAAAAGAAAAAATTAAAAGGTGCAATTCAGCCCTGGCTGGTAGCACATTGGATAATGCACCAGACTGTGAACCCAAAGGTCGCTGGTTTGATTCCCCAGCCAGGGCACATAACCAGGTTGCAAGCCAGGTCTCCAGCCAGGTCCATAGCTGGAGGCAGGTGAAAGGCAACCAACCATACACTGATGTCTCTCTCTCTCTCTCTGCCTCTCTCCCTTCCCCTCTCTCTGAAAATAATAAATAAAATCTTTTAAAAAAAAATGTGCAATTCAAAATTACATCTTAGCACTGGAAAATTCCAATTCTGAGGGTACCACAACTTAACACTAATAACAGTTGAAATCAAATTTTAAATCATAGATGAAAGAAATGTTTATAAAAGAATAAAAGTGGAACAAAGGTCAATACTACCACCAAAAATATAACTGTATGCCTACTATGAGATTTGAATTACATTGTCATTTTATTCAATTTTTTACCCTCTAATGAAAATTTCCAAAAATATTCCCATACAAATCCAATGAAACCCAAACAAAACAGCCATAAACTCCCATCCAGACTTTTGGAGATCTGTATCTGGAATACTGCCTACATGCTGCAAGGTACACACTGGAGTAGATTCATGGTGGCTAACGCAAGTTCCATTGTGTGAATTTCCCTCTTAATGATTCCAACTGTCAGTAAAAACCACAAAACAATAACTCAAATAAATAAATATACACACATGCACCTATAAAAGTAGTAAGAGTGAACTCTCACCTTTGCAACTGACCACATATAAGACAATTCCTGTAATGCTGTTATTTGTTGTGATAAGCTCAGCTCCTAGCCAACAGGTCCCTTCAGGATCTGAACTGTCACACCTTACCCAAAGGGGAGGAAGGGCAGTAACTGGCCGATTAATCTTCAAATGGGTCATATTAGGATTGTGAGCCATGGTGTAAAGTCCAATTAGCTGCCTTGAAAGTAAGAGTAGAAAGTATTAATTATACGTAGAGATTGCAATTCAGTCAAGAATTTTCTTTTCCAAAGATATAATGGTCTCCCAGAAACAAAAATCTGAAAATTAAGTGGCAGAATGCACATAAATATTTCACCCAATGAAGAAGTGAGAGATAGGCACAAAGGCAGGTCAAGATTCATACACCAGAAAGTGACAGAGAGACAGGCTCAGAGCTACATGTAGGGGGTTCAATGTAGTAAGGGTGAAAGTAGGGTGTGAGATTAAGCTAAGGAAATAAGTAGGATATGTCACTATATCTCAAGAAAGCTAGGGAAAAAAGAACAAGGAGCCAATAAGCACCTGAAAACATGCTCAAAATTATTAGTCATGGGACACTTTAAGGAACCTAAAGTGAATTAAATAATAGTATTGTAACAATGTTAAACATCCAGATTTTGATCATTGTTTTATGGTTATATAAGATAATGTACTTGTTCTTAGGAAATAC
The DNA here is from genome assembly GCA_004026585.1 of Noctilio leporinus. Classification (NCBI taxonomy): domain Eukaryota; kingdom Metazoa; phylum Chordata; class Mammalia; order Chiroptera; family Noctilionidae; genus Noctilio; species Noctilio leporinus. The sequence goes on from PVIW01012540.1 coordinate 17,988, forward strand.
ACAGGGAAGCATTGAGGGTTAAAGACGTACAATATCTCCAATATACTAAAAAATTGTGTGTGTAAGATGTACACATATATTATATAGATCCCGGGTGACAAACACAAGGCCCTCGAGCTGAATCTGGCCCTCCACCTTGTTTTACCCTGTCCAGCACCTTGTTTTTACCTTGCTCCCTTAACTGGTAAGGAATACGTACATTTATACAGTCCTAAAATTACATTCAGCCCTTTGAAGGCAACCACGAGGCTGATGTGGCCCCATTGAAAATGAGTTTGACACATTTGACATCCCTGATATCGATGGTAAGAGTGGGGGAGGAGGAAGTGGAAAAAGAGAAGGAATAAAACAGAGAATGACAAAGCAGGTACAGCAAGATGTAATCAATTGGTGAAACTGGGTTAAGGACATACAGAAGTTCCTCTATTATTCTTGTAATTGTTCTGTAAATTTTAAAGTATATAAAAATTAAGTTACCAAAAATATGGCTTAATTTTTTAGAGATGAAAACTGAATTTATTACCAACAGATGTTCAAGAAAGGAATTTCTAAGGGACTGAACTTCAAAAGGGAAATATAATAATCCCAGAAGGAAGGTCTGAAATCCAAGAAGAAATGGAGAACAAAGAAATGATAAGCATATGGGTAAATCCCAACAAACACTGGCTGAAGAAAACAATACAAATAAATAATGTTTATGTTGTGAGAGAGGAAAAAAAAAAAGGCCAAATGTGACTTAAAATCAAGATGCCATAGAAGAAAATGCTGATTAATTTAACTACAGAAACGTCAAAAACTTATATAAAGCAAAACAAACAAAAACCACCATGAAGGAAGGTCACATTTTGAATATTGTTATTATAGGCATTATTCTCTAAATGTTATTTTTATGACTATATCCTCCAAAACCCTTGATGGCAAGGACTTTGACTTTTGGTTTTGGAGGTAAGGTAGACTAGGCAGAGAACTGCATATGGCTACACAGGGAGGAGGCAGGAAGTGAAGCTGGCAAGGCAGAGAGGCAACAAGGTTTCTAACAGGATAGGATCATTCCTCATTGGGCAAGAAAACCCCATGCATTGTAGGATGTTTATAGTCCATGGCCCAAGCCAATAGCTCCTTTCAGTCATTATGATAATCAAAAAGTACTCCTGAAATATCCAACTGCCCACTGGACATGGTACTACTAGTGAAAGGCCACTGGACTAGACAAGGAAGGCTCCTATGTGTCACTCAAAAAGGAGTCTGGATGTTACTATGAGGCAAGGAGAACTGCTAAGGGATTTACAAGCAGGGAAAAAATGCAGTCAGACTTTCTTGGCAACACTGAGGAAGAAAAAGATTGGAGGGGAACCAGCTTAGACACAAGGAAAATGCTTAAGATGCAACGACAAAAAGTATAGGAGACTGGTGAAAGGGAAAATCACCACGGCCTCTTGGTCATGCTTGCAAAGGTCAATGGGATATTCAGTAGAGAGCTGTAGACATATTGAGGGGGAGGAGGAAAGAAGGAGGGAGGGATCTGCGCTAGATACACCTTTCCCTCAATATTTATAAGAATGCTTCCATTTAAATTCCTACCCCCAACCTAGTACCATGATACTAAGAAAAAAAAAACTTACCTTGCCCTCCCAACTGGCAAAGCAAGTGGTCCAACATTCTCACCAGTAGAGAAATCAGAAATAGCAGTTTCTTCAGATTGTATCTCCTCAACTTGACTTGTTTCTTCTTTCTCTAAAGGCTTTAAAAAATGTTTTAAGCCGTGGCTGGTGGCACAGTGGATAAGGTGCCAGCCTACAAACCCAAAGGTTGCTGGTTTGATTCCCCAGCCAGGGCACCTAACCAGGTTGCAAGCCAGGTCTCCAGCAAGGTCTGTAGCTGGAAGCAGGTGAAAGGCAACCATACATTGATGTTTCTCTCCCTCTCTCTCCAACTCCCTCCCTTCCCCTCTCTCTAAAAAATAATAAATAAAATCTTTTAAAAATGTTTTAAAATTATTTAACCAGGTAAGAGAACACATAACACTGAACTCTTCATTATGCTAGGACATAAAGCATTGATTTCTAAAATTTTAAGCACAAATGATTTGGCTATGGCAAAGATCACAACTACAAACCAGTTTGGCACCAACACACCTTGCCATCAGAAGTATTTCCTATCGAAAGATACTGCTCTAAGTTGCTACTGATAAAGGAATCATCTGATACCCTTAGAAAAAAAAAAAAGTACTCCACCATGTACATAATGATGAGCTAAAGACAAAATACCAAGGAAAACCCATGGGAAACTCCCTGATTTTGCCAGATTCTTCACTCTCAAAATTCGGATTCCTTAAAGCTATTCCTCTTAGGATTATTAACTCTCATTTTTGTTACAGGGTTCTGATACCCATGTGTTTAACTAGTTAAATAGCTTAGTCTTGCCCATAATAATTATGAGTTTACATTTCCTAAGCATTACTAGGTACCAGCGACTATTCTAAATTTTCTTTTATTCTTCATAAAAGCCCTGAGATAGATATTATTATTAATTTTGTTTTAAAGATGAAAAAACTGAGGTAAGGAATAGCTAAGTAACTTGCTTAGGATAATAGAGCTGCTGAGTGCAAAAGCCAGCATTTGACTCAAGGTAGCCTCTTCCGGCAGTAAGTCCTCTGCCAATTTAATAGATAACAGATCTAGATGTTCCCTCAACTTTGAATTTCTTTTGCCATACTCCAAATTTTGTTCCCCTTCAGGCCTGACTTTCCAAAAAGTTCCTAGAACTAGAGGTACCCAAGAAACATAATTTTTCCTTCTGTTATACTGTTTAATACTCATGCACCTAATACTCATGCATTAAGTCCTACTGACGGTTGCAGAAACAAAGGCCTTCTTAATTGTTCCCCACCCAAAGATGCCAGGGCCTCAGTGAATTCCAGGTAACTCCTAACTCCAAGCTGCATTTCTGCTAGTATCCTAGCCCAGATTTCCACAAGAGCCCTCTGTTCATCTTTACCTTTTCCAAGATAATTTACCTTCACCTGACCACCTTCATTTTTTTCAGCTTTTGCTCTATATACATACATTTCCCCTTTTTCCTGTAACACAAGTCTAAATTCAACCACACAATTCACTTATAATTATTTTCCAAGCATTGTCCATCCCAGATAAGCACTAACGACACCAATTCTTTAACATAAAAGTCGAAGTAGCTCCCCTCCTCAGAAAGTTTTCATGTGTGTGTACTTAAAATAAAGAGCCTGAAGCCCTGGCTGGTGGCACAGTGGATAAGGCCCCAGCCTGCGAACCCAAAGGTCGCTGGTTTGATTCCCCAGCCAGGGCACATAACCAGGTTGCAAGCCAGGTCTATAGCTGGAGGCAGGTGAAAGGCAACCATACATTGATGTCTCTCTCCCTCTCTGCCTCTCTCCCCTCCCCTCTCTCTAAAAATAATAAATACAATCTTAAAAAAATAATGAAGAGCTTGTTCATTCACCACGATGCCTGTGCAGACAGCATGAGGGTCCTCCAGAAAGAGGTGTTCCTTCTAACAGAACATCTACTTTCCCCTATTACAGCCTGTTCTTTTCTACTTCAGGGAATGATGTAACCAAAGGAATGGTTGCCCCAAGTAACCCTATAATGTGACAGCATTATCAGCACTCAATAAAAACCACAGCTACCAAAAACTACCTTAATTAAAACAAAAAGGCTTAAGGTTATAATTATAAAGTGATATAACAGTGGTTAAGGTGCCGGCCTGCAAACCCAAAGGTCGCAGGTTTGATTCCCCAGCCAGGGCATATAACCAGGTTGCAAACCAGGTCTCCAGTCAGATCTGTGGCTGGAGGCAGGTGAAAAGCAACCATACATTGAAAAAAAAAAAATGTGGCTGGAGACCTGGCTTGCAACCTAGTTATGTTGCTCTGGTTGGGAATCGAACCAGTGACCTTTGGGTTCGCAGGCTGGCACCTTATCCACTGTGCCACCAGCCAGGGCTCAAAAGGTTTTTTTTAAATGCTTCCTTTGAGAAGGCTTTTTTTTTTTTAATTTATTTTTTTATTTTTCATTTTTAGAGAGAGAGGGAGAAAGAGAGGAAGAGAAACCTCGATATGTGAATGGAGACCTGGCAAGCAACTTAAGCATGTACCCCAATGGGGAATCAAACCAGCAACCTTTCGATTTACAGATGGGCATGTAATCCACTGAGCCACAACAGTCAGGGCAGTTCATAGTACTCTGAAAAGTAAATATTAGTGTATGATACTATCACTTATTTTTTAATGAGTATACCAAAAAATTTTAAATTACATATGTAATTCACATCTTATTTCTATTGAACATCACTGTACTTAATTCCTAAAAAGTCAGAATTCACTTTTAAAAATATGCTGATAAAAAAATTTTGACACTTGAGATTATTCCCACAAAATCAAACTAAGAATAAAACAACCACAAAGTCCAAGTACTACTTACCACTCTTTCCAGGATGAATACTGTATCATTTTCATTTAGAATATTTTTCAAAGGATTTGGTTGGCCCTTGCTGATCAACTGTACTTGGACATCAGCCTATTAAATACAGATAATATCAAGCAATGTTTTATGTGTTTAATATTTGTACAAATATTTAAATATACAAAGACCAGTTTGCGTTCCTATCACATCAATAGAGTGTTTTCATTATTTCTATCAACTCATTGCAAAAAATAGTATCCTGTTGTTTTATTTTTCACTTATTTGATTACTAATGAAGGTGAACAGCCTCTAATATGCTTATTATTGATAAGTATCTCTCTTCATTTATATTTAATTTATTTGGATATTGAAGCATTTAGATATCAAGTTCAGAGAGCACCAAAAGCTAGGTGGAAGAAAGGAAAAATCCTTTCCCAGGGCCATCAGTGGGAACATGGCCCAGTTGACACCCTGATTTCAGACTCCTGGTCTCCAGAACTGTTAAGAGAATATAGTTCTGATGTTTTAAGCAAATCAATTTGTAGTACTTTTTTACAGTAGCCCTAGGAAATTAATATAGGTATCTAATGGCAAGAATTCATATGGGGGGATTAATACCTGGATATACTGGATTTCTGAGTTTGGTTAGTGAGATTTCAGATACTAAAGATAACTATACAGGGTGCATGCAATCAATTGGCAAAATTTTAGTAAAATAAACAACATACCACAAAAGTGTTATATTTTGAAATAGTTATTCTTATATGTAAACACATAAACATTATTTTTTTAATGTTCAAAAAAGTCTCCATTTGCTGCAATAATAGACTCAATTTGACTTTGGAATCTTGAACACGCTTTAATTAACTTTTCTTTATCAATGGACATCATTATGTTTTCAATCTTAGCTTTAACAGCCTCTTTATTGGAATGAGATTGTTTATCAACTTCTCTCTCACAAATGCTACATACATAATAGTCTAAAGGATTTTCATCAGGTGAAGTAGGCAGCCAGATTTCCTTTAACTAGAATTCAGGAACACTGACACTGAGACATTCTTGCACCTTTTTGGCGTTATGTGCTGGTGCAGCATCTTGTTGGAAGATAAAATGACGTCCATTTGCAACTTGCTTCATCCATAGTACAACTACTTCTCTCAAAACATCAAGGTAAACATCCTGGATCTTTATTGATGATCTCCTGGATTCTGTGTACAATATATGGACTTGTGTGATCCTTGCTCATTACCTTATGTATTTTCCTTGTTGGTGTGGCAACATCAGGATCACATTATAAACTGTATGTAAAGGGTTGTTACTGAAGTCTGCACTTTCCTTAGCAGTTTACCCTGCACACAGTCCAGAAATTATGGTTGCTCTAACATTGTATTCCTTCAACAAGATAGTTGCTCTCAAAATTTAATACTTTATATCTGAAATAGTGATGTTAAATCATAAACTTACATAGTTTTTCAAAATTAGTAAGAAGCATGTGAAATAAGGAGATGCAAAACTATTGCCAATAGATTAAGTGCACTCTGTATTCATATTTATTTTCCTGGGATTACTTATTTATGTCCTTCCAATATAGTACTCCTTTTTTATTGATTTTGAAGAGCTTTTTGATTTTTTTCTCTAGTATATATTATGCAGTCACTAAATGTATAAAGAATTTATGTTTAACCGTGGCTGGTAACACAGTGAATAAGGCGCCAGCCTGTGAACCCAAAGGTCGTTGATTCGATTCCCCAGCCAGGGCACATAACCAGGATGCAAGCCAGGTCTCCAGCCAGGTCTCCTGCCAGGTCTGTAGCTGGAGGCAGGTGAAAGGTAACCATACATTGATGTTTCTCTCCCTTCTGCCTCTCTCCCTTCCTCTCTCTCTGGAAATAAAATATCTTTTTAAAAAATGTATGTTTATTTTTAATTATGTATTGATTATGCTATTATAATTGTCCCAATTTCCCCCCTTTACCTCTCTCCACCCAGTACCCCCACACTTCATTAGGCAATCCCCACACCATTGTTCATGTCCATGGATCATGCATATACATGGCCCCTCCATTTCCTATACTGTACTTTACAACCCTATGGCTACTCTGGGACTGCCAATTTAGACTTCTTAATCCCCTCACCTCTTTCACCTATCCCCCCACACCACCCTCCCATCTGGCAATCATCAAAATGCTCTCTATATCCATGACTCTGGTTTTTTTGTTTGCTTGTTTAGTTTATTATTTATAGTCAATTACAGATAGATATGCATTTTTTTGTCATTTGTTGTTCATAGTGTTCATCTTTTTCTTAAATAAGACTTTTTAACATTTCATATAATAATGGCTTGGTGATGATGAACTCCTTTAATTTTTTGTCTGGAAAGCTCTTCGTCTGCCCTTCTATTCTAAATGACAGCTTAGAATCAAATCTTGGCTGTAGGTTCCTGCTTTTCATGACTTTGAATATTTTTTGCCAATCCCCTCTCACCTGCAGAAATTTGAGAAATCAGCTGACAGTCTTATGAAAACTCCCCTGTAAGTAACTAACTTTTCTCTTGCTTCTTTTAAGATTCTCTATCTTTAGACTTTGCCATTTTAATTACGATGTGTCTTGAAGTGGGCCTCTTTGAATCCACAGTGGGGCTCTGTGTGCTTCGTGGACTTGCATGTCTATTTCCTTCACCAAATTAGGGAAGTTTTCTTTCACTATTTTTTCAGATAGGTCTCCAATCTTTAGCTTTTTCTCTTCTCCTTTTTGCACACCTATGATGGGAATGTTGAAATGCTTGAAGTTGTCTCAGAGGCTGCTTACATTATCTTCATTTTTTAAATTCTTATTCTGATTGGTTGTTTTTTGCTTATGTTTCAAATCATTGATTTAATCCTCAGCTTGACCCACTCTACTGTTGTTTCCCTGTAAATTGTTCCATATTTCAATTAGTGTATCCTTTGTTTCTCGCTGGATCTTTTTTTATGATATTGAGATCCTCGTTAAGTTCCTTGAGAATTCTTATAACCAATATTTGGAACTCTGCGTCTGATAGATTGTTTATCTCAATTTTGTTTAATTCTTTTTCTGGAGTTTTGATCTTTCATTTGGGCCATGTTTCTTTGTCTCTTCTTTTTGGCAACTTCCTTGTGTTTGTCTTTATGTGTTAGGCAGAGCTGCTATGACTCCCTGTCTTGGTAGTGTGGCCTACTGTAGTTGGTGTCCTGTAGAGTCCAGTGGCATAGTCTCCCCTAACACCCAAGCTGGGAACTTGAGGTATGCGCTTTGTGTAGGCTGAGTACACCCTTCTTTTGTAGTTGACCCTTTATTGCTGTTGGCTGGTCGATGAGAGATTTACCCAGGCCAGTCAGCTACAAGGATTGGCTATGAGTACTGACCACCAACTTCTGCTTTCCTTGGAGTATCAGCTATGCAAGGGCAGGGTAGTGGTGCTCTGACACGGTCTATAGCTGACCACAGGGGTGCATTGGCTCTGATTTTCCCAGGTGGTGCAATCCAAGGTCAGCTACCATCTGTGTTCTGCCCAGGGCCACCCTGCCTGAGCTATAAAGAAACCTGAGATGGCACCTATTGTGCTGGGTTGGAGATTCCCTGGCAAAATCAAGCTGTGTATCTCCGCTGGCTGCTGCTAGTACTGGGTCTGGGGCCACTTGGCAAGAGGTATGTGGTCTGGGGGCTCACTGAGGCTGGCTGTTGCTAGTTCAACAGGATTTAGGAAGTTGTGAAGCATGAATCAAGACCAGCCATTCATATGGAAAAGTCACAGTTAACAGTTTGGGTGGGCCCATAATTTGGGAAGGACTGATTTTCAGGATCTCCAGAGTTAACAGGCAAAAACTGTTAGCTGAGTTGTTGGAGTCTCGGATTTGACACCTGCCTGGGAGCTCTGTGGCTCTGTGGGGGTAGAGCTCTGAAAAGGAACAATGGCCTCTGTCCACCTTTCTGTCTGAGAAAGTTATTCCCCAGCTCTTGCCTTGATGCCAGACACTTCAGTTCTGCCCTGTATGCCATGGGTGCCTTTCAAGCTGCAACCCTGCTGCTAGCTCAGACGGAGTGAGCCTGAGTAAGACCATATGTGGGTTTTTTAAGAGGAACTGCTTGGAACATCAACAGTTTCCTTCACTGACTCGGACCAGCTGGTTATTGCAGCTAGAAGTTATGGGGATTTACTTCCTAGAACTGGAACCCCGGGCTGGAGGTCATGGTGTGGGGTTGGGACTCTTTGCTTCCAAGATATCCCCTTCAAATTTTTATCCACCACACATGGATGTGGGACCAACCTGTTCCATTTCTCTACCCCTCCTACTAGTCTAAATGGATGTGGTTTCTTTAATTCTGTAGTTGTCAACTTACCTTCTCATGGTTCTGAGTGATGGCTGTTCTATATTTTAGTTGTGATTTTGATGTGCTTGTGTGAAGAGGTGAGCTGTGTTGGTAAATGCCACCATCTTGATTGGAACCATGTTTTTTGTTTTTTGGATTTTTAAAAAATTTTATTGTTGTTGTATTACATCCATCTAAACCATGTTTTTTTATATATGGATATTAACCCTTATTATTTATGACTATTTTTCCCAGTTTAATTCTCTTTTAGTGTATAATTTCCTTTAGTTTCCTAATTAGTTTATTGATTGAGCTCTATCAGTTTACCTGTGGAATGGTTGGCATATATTATATGCTTAATAAATCCACACATGTTTATAGCAGCTTTATACATAACTATCAAAACCTAGAAATAATCCAAGTATCCATCAACTGGTAACTGGGTAACCAAACTGCAGTGAATCCACGCAATAGAAAACCTCTCAGCAAAACAAAGGAATGAACTACTATTATATATACAACAACATTGATGCATCTCAAATATATTATATACACTGATAGACACCAAACCCAAAAGGCTACATACTGTATGATTTTATTTACATGAAATTCTGGAAAAGGCAAAACAGAAGACAGAAAACAAACATTGAAAACAGATTAGTGGTTGCCAGAGACTGAGAATGGAGGAAAGTGTTCACTATAAAGGGACATGAAGAAATTTTGGAAGGTGTTAGAAATGTTCTTTATCTTGATTATATGACTGAATGCATTTGTAAAAACTCATAGAGCTACATTCTAAAAAAGAGGAAAATTACTCTATGCAAACTAACTTTAATAAATCCTACTATTTAACCTCATAATTTTAGAATTATTGAGTTACGTTGAAAAACCAAGTAAGTTTTTCATACCTCATAGATAAATGGGTCTTTAGAAATTCCTTTCTTCTCTTCATCAAATTCCCTGTAATGCAGAAACACATGTGAAAATAGAGCTACAATACTGTAATTTCAATTCAGGAGTTGGTCATCATTTCATCTCTTTGTGACAACAGTGAGGAAAGCAAAGTGCAAAGTAGGCATGGCTGTCCTAAGTTGGGAAGAAAGAAAAAAAAAAGGCAGGAAAAAAGAGTATTAGGTTAAGAAAAAAGAAAAAGAAAACGTAGTAGAGATGAATAGATTGGAGGCAATTGGGTACAACTGCTTCTAAGAGACAGCAGGAAATCAGAGTCCTCTCTCTAATCTTTTAATTTTTAAAACACAGTAGTAGCTATTACTAAAATGTAATTTATCACTTTACTTGTAGGAAGTAAAAATGACTGGATTCTGACCTGCTAATGAATCAGTAGACCACCAAAGAGAAGTTGTTTAAAGGTCCCAGGCCTTAGATTTCTACAGCTAAAATGGAAGCATCTATCCTCCCTCATCTACATTTATGAATGATTCCTAAAAAATTAGTAAATTTGAGCCCTGGCTGGTAGCACAGTGATTAAGGCGACGGCCTGCGAACCCAGAAGTCGCAGGTTCGATTCCCCAGCCTGGGCACACAACCAGGTTGCAAACCAGGTCTCCAGACAAATCTGTGGCTGGAGGCAGGTGAAACGCAACCATACATTGATGTCTCTCTCCCTCTCTGCCTCTCTCCCTTCCCCTCTTTCTAAAAATAATGAAGTAAAATCTTTAAAAAAATAAATAAATAACCTGCAATCTTAGAGCACAGTGGAATAAAGGTGCTTTAAACAAATGAAGGATGCCAACCTCTACTTTTCCATATGCTAGAAGGTGCCTCTAACATTGCAAGTTGTGTGCATTTCCAGAATGAATAGTGCCTCTTGGAAAACTTGGCACCTTCCAAAGCGATCGCTAACACAGATATTTCTTTCTAAACTGGACTACAACCAAGCCGCAAAGGGCCAACTCCACACTGGGGCAGATAACGAGCCTCTCCTCAACTCCCGGACCCAGGAAATCGGGCTTAACCTGTTAACGTGCGCGCTACGGAGAACAGAGGAATCGCTAATCCCCAGGGCCTTGGCAGGAGGCTTGGGGGAAAATGGAGCTACCCCGAGGGAGTAATGTCCACGCAACCTAGCCAACAGGAGGGGCTACAACTCACTGAAGGAGACGAGTGTAAAGCTCCTCAGCAGCTTGGTTTATTTGCGCCCACATCTCTCCGGTGGCCCGCAGCAGACCCAATACCGCCAAACTAAACTGCGCGCCGAACTCTGACTTCCGGAGTCATGACCCCACCCCCGCCGGAACTACTTCCACCACCCCACAACAGGTCCCGTTTGTTCGTTCACAAGTTAAACTTTTGTTTTACAGCAAACAGCGACTTGCGCTGGCCCAATAATTTTTTTTTTTTTTTCCCGTTAAGAAAAAGCTATAATACGCTGCAGTAACTAAAGGGACTACACCTCATCTCGCGAGAGTTGGCCACGCCCATTTATGAACTATTCCGCGAAAAGGAGTCCCTCGTTTCTAAGCGCTATTGTTGATTTTGGGAGTCAATAGATACCGTAATTTGGCTCATATGAAGAAATAATACTGTGTTTTAAATTTGTTTAGAATGGTAGGGAGATATTTTGTGTCTCTGGATTGGTTCTGAGGCGGAGCAGTATGGGAGGTGAGTTGAAGGTTACATATTGAACGAGGGCGTGCTAAGTCCTTCCTTTTCCTGCGGGTGCCACGGGGCTGAGAGGAGTGTGACATCTCCTCTCCACGCCATGGTGAGTAGAACCTCTTTCAGCTCGGTTTCCGTGTGCTGTCGGGCCGGCAAGAATGGGTTGAGGGTTCAGGGCATAAAACCTGCAGAAGGGAAAGACAGAAAAAAATGAAAATAGGTATGTTTGAGGGGAGTCGGCTTGTGCGGCTCTACGGCGGCCATCTTAGAGGCAACGTGGGCCTCCCGGCGCGGGGCGCTCCTCCTGCTGGACACAAGGACCGCAGATGGTTCTCAAGCGCAATGGGTCTTAGGGAATTTTAACTTAACTTATTCTTAAAAGGTAGGAGCTCTACTGAGGACTTGGAAGTTTTTGAATTCTAAAAGTGGTGAAAAGGTCAATTTTAGGTTTCATATATCCCCGAGTGGTGATTAGTAGAGATACTTACCGTTTTGAGATTTTGCTCTAAAAATTTGTTTTTCCACCTTTTGCCTGAGCTCCCGCCTGTCCACCTTAGGAATCTCCTATTAAAAGCTTTATACTCTTACCTAAATTAATTGGAAAGGAGGCAGTAGTTGGGGTTTAAACAGTGAGCATAGAAACGTAGGGAAGATAGCGTGAAGAAGGTGAGGAAGCATGCTCAGAGGATCTTTGGGGAGAAGTCTTGGTAACAGGCTGGAGGGGGATGATGACCCCGAGTGTATCAGAAGGGAGTGGGACATGAGGTTGAGCAGATAGATTACGTAGGCCATTAAGTTTTATACTTAGGTGGTAAGTCTTTAGGAAAGGTTGAGCAAAAAGTAACAATCTTTATTAGTGAGTTTAGGAAGATGTGTTTAGAAAGCGATAAAGGGGGCAAAGATGGACGTTTGGAGGAATAGAGCTGTGGCAGACAAGATTTGCTGGCATTAGGGGTGAACATTTAGGGAGTGGCTTTAACCTGCACTTAAAAATGTCAGTGTTGAAAGCTGAATAACCGTTCCCTCAGAAAATTATGTAGCATAACTTGATTCTAAGTGTTTCTTCAGTGGCAAGAATTACTGTAGTTAATGGATTTGGATGTGTTTGTAATACAGCCTTTGTTTTAGCTTGAAACGCCTACCTCACCAAACTCTAGGCTCTTGTAACTGAGCATTTAATGGCATTGATGCCGCATGAACAGAGCTCTTAGGACATTTCTTGTCAATATAAATATGTTTTCCTTTATCCCAGGCGTGTGCTCGTCCATTAATATCAGTGTACTCCGAAAAGGGGGAATCATCCGGCAAAAATGTCACTTTGCCCGCTGTGTTCAAGGCTCCAATTCGACCAGATATTGTGAACTTTGTTCATACCAACTTGCGCAAAAACAATAGGCAGCCGTATGCCGTCAGTGAATTGGCAGGTATGGATTTGGATCATTCATGGGTTAATGTTATAAGAGCTGTTTAACAGCAGTGATGATATTCCACTCCATTGGTCCGTGTTTCTGAAACAGATGATTTTCCTGGATGTTCTGATGCTGTTTGCTACCATGCATAATTGTCGCGTTGATGTGGTTGGGTAGCTAAAACTTTTCTTTCTTTCCAATTCTAGGACATCAAACCAGTGCTGAGTCTTGGGGTACTGGCAGAGCTGTGGCTCGAATTCCCAGAGTTCGAGGTGGCGGAACTCATCGTTCTGGCCAGGGTGCCTTTGGAAATGTATCTTTTCTGTTGCTGACTGTTGGTCAGCTGTCACGGATTTTAGCAGACTGGGCCTGTTTATTTATGTTCGTAGCTTGAAACTATTTTTGTGCAAAATGCTAATGTCCAGGTAACTAGACAGATTTGGAATCTGGAAGATTCCAATAGGGGCTTTACATTAGAAAGATTTACTTGCTATGATGTCGTAATTTGCGTCTTACTCTGTCCTCAGCGACAGTTGCCTGCTGTCAGTAAGCTGGTTCAGAAGGGTGACGAAAATTCTTACTGAGCAAGACAACCTTTTGTGAGTCCTAGCAATGAAGAAATGTGACTCTAGCCCTGGCTGCTGTTGCTCATTGGATTGAGGGCCAGCCTGAGAACCAAAGGGTCACCGGTTCCGTTCCTGGTCAGGGCCATGTGCCTGGTTGGCAACCAATCCACAGTTGGATTGGTGTTTCTCTTTCTCCCTCCCTTTTCTAAAAATA
>PVIW01012541.1:0-31554 GCA_004026585.1 Noctilio leporinus
CAAGCAAAACAGAACCAAGTATATGAAACAAGGAATAGGCCTTCAGTGGTCAGGGGGAATGGGGATGGGGGTAGGGGGGAGGTAGAGTCAAAGAAGGGGAGCAGCTTAGACAAGAATGTAGTATAAAGGAACCATGGACATGGAGAACAGGTGGGATTGACTTTGGGGGGAATGGGTGGGTGGGGAGGGGGACAGAGTGGAGCAAAAAGGGGATGGATGTAATACAAAAACAATAAAATTAAAAAGAAAAAAAAGAAAAACATCATATGAAAAGGCAAAAAAGAAAATAAATAAATACCTCAGAGATTCAAACTGCAATTCGAAGAATCAACAGGTCCAGGAGCTGGATCTTTGAAAAAATATACAAAATAGACAAGGCCTTATCCAGACTCATCAAGAAAAAGAGAGGACCCAAATAAACAGAGTCAGAACTGAAAGAGGAGAATTCACAACTGATACTTCAGAAATACAAAAGATTGTAAGAAATTACTACAAACAACTATATGACAAAAAATATGACAACCTGGATGAAATGGACACATTTCTGGAAAGGTATAATTTACCAAAACTGAACCCAGAAGAAGCAGAAAGCCTCAATAGGCCAATAACAACTAGTGAAATTAAAGAAGTAATCCAAAATCTCCCAAAGCACAAAAGCCCTGGTCCAGATGGCTACACAGGTAAATTTTACCAAACATGTAAAGAAGAACTAACTCCTATCCTCCTCAAACTATACCAAAAATTTCAGGAAGAGGGAAGACTCCCAAACTCTTTCTATGAGGCCAATATTATTCTAATCCCAAAACCAGGGCAAGACCCAACTAAGAAAGAAAGCTACAAGACAATATCTCTGTTGAACATAGATGCTAAAATTCTCAACAAAATATTGGCCAATCGGATTCAGCAGTATATTACAAAGATCATACACCATGATCAAGTGGGCTTCATCCCAGGGATGCAAGGATGGTACAACATTCATAAATCAATCAATGTAATACACCACATCAACAAATTGAAAGATAAAAACCATATGATCATATCAATAGATGATGAAAAAGCATTTAATAAAGTACAGCAACCATTTATGATAAAAACCCTCAGCAAAATGGGAATAGAGGGAGCCTACCTCAACATCATAAAGGCCATCTATGAGAAACCTGAAGCCAACATCATACTTAATGGACAAAAACTGAAAGCTTTCCCCCTAAGATCAGGAACAAGACAAGGCTGTCCACTTTCTCCACTTTTATTCAACATTGTCTTGGAAGTTTTAGCTATAGCCATCAGAGAAGAAAAAGGAATCAAAGGTATCCAAACAGGAAGGTAGGAAGTCAAACTGTCATTATTTGCAGATGATATGATAATGTACATACAAACCCGATGGGCTCCACCAAAAACTTACTCAACCTAATAAGCAAATTTAGCAAAATAGCTGGGTATAAAGTCAATATCCAGAAATCAAAACCATTTTTGTATACCAATAATGAAACAACAGAAATAGAAGCGAATAAACAAATCCCATTTACCATAGCAACAAGAAAAATAAAGTACCTAGGAATCAACTTAACTAAGGAGGTAAAAGACCTGTATTCAGAAAACTACAGAACAATGAAGAAAGAAATCAAGGAAGACACAAATAAATGGAAACATATACCATGTTCATGGATGGGAAGAATCAACATCATTAAAATGTCCATACTACCCAAAGCAATCTACATATTCAATGCAGTCCCAATTAAAATACCAATGACAGACTTCACAGAAATAGAAAAAATACTTTTAAAATTTATATGGAGCCAAAAATGCCCACGAATAGCCACAGAAATCTTGAGAAAGAAGAACAAGGTAGGAAGAATCACAATACCGGATTTCAAACAATACTACAAGGCTACTGTCATCAAAACAGCCTGGTACTGGCTTAAGAACAGACATATAGATCAATGGAACAGAATAGAGAGCCCAGAAATTAACCCAGGACTCTATGGTCAACTAATATTTGACAAAGGGGGAAGGAACATCTAATGGAGTAAAAACAGTCTCTTCAACAAATAGTGTTGGGAGAACTGGACAGCAACATGGAAACAGTTAAAACTAGACCACCAACTTACACCATACACCAGAGTAAACTCAAGATGGATAAAGGGTTTAAACATAAGCAGTGCTACCATAAAGGTCCTCGAGAAAAATATAGGCAGCAACTTTCGGATATCCTACGCAGAAATATGTTTACTGATACTTCACCAAGGGCAAAGGAAATCGAAGAACGAATCAACAAATGGGACTATATCAAATTGAAAAGTTTCTGTTCAGCTAAAGAAATTATCAGCAAAATTCAAAGGGAACCAACTGTATGGGAAAACATAATTGCCAATGATACCTCAGACAAGGGTCTGATCTCCAAAATATATAAAGAACTAATGTGACTCAACACCAGGGAGACAGACAGCCCAATTAAAAAATGGGCAAAGGACCTGAACAGACAACTCACTGAGGAAGATATACAAAGGGCCCTGAGGTATATGAATGAATGCTCAACATCACTATTCATCAGAGAGGTGCAAATTAAAACCACAATAAGATACCACCTCACACCTGTCAGAATGGCAATCATCAGCAAATCAACAAACAACAAGTGTTGGTGAGGATGTGGGGCAAAGGGAACCCTCATACACTGTTGGTGGGAATCCAGGCTGGTGTAGCCACTGTGGAAAACAGTATGGGGTTTCCTTAAAATACTGAAAATGGAACTGCCTTTTGATCCAGCAATTCCACTACTTGGACTATACCCAAAGAATCCTGAAACACCAATTCATAAGAACCTATGCACACCTATGTTCACAGTGGCAATATTTACAATAGGCAAGTGCTGGAAACAGCCTAAGTGCCCATCAGTGGATGATTGGATCAAAAAACTTTGGTACATTTACACAATGGAATTGTATATAGCAGAAAGAAAGAAGGAACTTGTACCCTTTGCAACAACATGGATGGAACTGGAGAATATTATGCTTAGTGAAATAAGCCAGTCAGTGAAGGGCAAATATCATATGATCTCACCCATTACAGGACAATAATGAACAAAACTAACAACAAACAAAACAGAACCAAATATATGAATACAGTGAATAGGCCTTTAGTGGTCAGGGGGAATGAGGTTGGGGGGAGTTGGGAGGTAGAGGCAGGAAGGGGAAGCAGCTTAAACAAGAACCTAGTATAAAGGAACCATGGACATGGAGAACAGGTGGGATTGACTTTGGGGGTAATGGGGTGTCGGGAGGGGGACAGAGGGGAGCCAAATGGGATGGATGTAATACAACAACAATAAAATTAAAAAAAAAAAAAAAAAGAAGAAGAAGAAGCCATCACCTGCCAGAAACTTAAGAATCAGGTCATGTCTCCGATTCTTATTTTAATATTCAGATCTAAAAACAACACTGTAGCAATGAGCGTTTTTACTAAAAGCCGTGGTCCCAACCAGAAAACAGGTCCAAGAGGTATATCTGTCCTCCTGAGGAAGGGGTGGCTAGAAGGGTCAGAGCAGGATGTAAAGCTCCTGGTCCTGATGCAGGTGGCCAGCCTCCTTTGATGAGCAGCTGGTTGAGCTCTCCTGGAACTCACAGTCATCACAACCAATGGGTGACCAGTGCTTCCTCCAGGACAGCGAGACTTAACTAGACACCATAGACAGTTCATCAGCATGGTTCATCCCTGAAATGGCATAGGCTGTCATTGTGGGCTGGCATTTCCCAATCACTGCAGATAATATCTACCGTAATGGAATGGGATCCAAATAGTGTTATTATGCACTGTTCCCCAATTTACTTAATATATGTATGTATACACATATTTAAGCCTCACTGCTATGGCCAGATTGCTAAATGATGAGATTAATAATAAAACATTTTGACAAGAAAAAAATAATTAAAAAAAAAAGAATGTAGTTCTGGACTCTTAGTTCTGTTCTATTGATCTATATGCCTACACTTAGTGCAGTGCTATACTGTCTTGATAGCTGTAGCTGCAGAGTAAGTTTCAAATTTTTTGACATGTAAATCTATTGCCCTGACTGGTGTGGCTCAGTGGATTGCATACTGGCCTTCAAACCAAAAGGTACCTGCTCAATTCCCAGTTAGGGTATACTAGGTTGTGGGCCAGGCCCCCTGTTGAGGCTGCATGAGAGGAAATTGATTGATGTAGCTCTTGCACATTGATATTTCTCTTACTCTCTTTCTCTCTTCCCCACTCTCTGAAAGTAAATAAAATCCTTTCTAAAATCTACCAAATATCATTTTAAAAATCATTTTTGGATTTTGGCTTTTTATAGAAATTTTAGAATAATATCAATCTCTGTGAGAGAGAAGGAGAGAGAGAGATAGACTGACTGCTGAAATTTTGATGGAGATTGTACTGAACCTACTGATTAATTTTAGAAGAATTGCCATTTTAACTATATGAAGTCTTCCAATTCATCAGCATAGAATGTCTCCATTTATTTAGATTTTCTTTGATTTCCCTCAGCAATGTATTATAAATTTCATTATACTTGTTTTCAATTGTTTTGTTAAGTTTATTCCTAATTTTTAGTCTATGTGATGGCATTATGAATGAAATTATTTTTAGAAATTTTACTTTTGGAGTATTCATTTCATATATATGTAGTTATATATAATTGATTTTATTATTTTGGCATTGTATTATACAACTCTGCAGAACTTTTAGAAAATCAGTTCTAATAATGTTTTGGAAGTTCATTGCAATTTTCTACACAGAGATTCATGTCATTTGCAAAGTTTTACTTCTTTCTTTCTAACCTGAATGCTTTCTGATTCTTTTTCTTACATGATTGCACTGACCACACCTCAAGTGCAATGTTGAATAAAAGTGGTGAAACAGACATCTTTTCCTTGTTTCTGATCATAGGGAGAAAGCATTCAGTCTTTCATCACAAAATATGATAGCTGTAGGATTTTCATAGAAGCACTTTCTCACCTTGAGGAAGTTCCCTTCTATTTCAAGTTAATTGAAAGGTTTTGTTTGTTTGTTTGTTTGTTTTTTACCATGAATGGTATTGGATTTTGTAAAATACTTATCCTGTGTCTATTGAAATGATCATGTAGTATTTGGTCTTTATTCTCTTATGGTTTGTTATGTTAGTTGGCTTTTGGCTTTAAACCAGCCTTGTATTCTTGGGATAAATGTCCCTGGTTGTGGTGTATAATTCTTTTTATATTTAACTAGATTTAGTTTGCTCATATTTTCTTGAGGATTATAGTATCTATTCATGAAGGATGTTGGTTTATAATTTTCTTTGCTTGTGATGTCTTTATCTGGCTTTGGTGTCATGGTAATACTACCTCATAGAATAAATTGGGAATTGTTCCCTTCTCCTCTATTTTCTGAAAGAATTTGGCATTATTTCACCTATAAATGTTTGATAGCCTTTAGAATTGATTCCATCATATCCTGTGTTTTGCTTTGTGGGAAGTTTAAAAATTATTCTATTTCTTTGCCTTTTCCTTTATAATTCTTCTACATTCTGTAATGTCACTAGTAACATCTCTATTTCATCTTGTTTTTGGTCATCTCTGTCTACTCTTTTTTAAAGTCAATACATCTAAAGGTTTATCAGTTTTGTTGATCTTTTCAAAGGATTAACTTTGGTTTAATTGATTTTCCTTTAATGATTTTCTATTTTGTATTTCATTAAATTGTACTTATTTTCTTCTATTTACCTTGTGTTTAATTAGTTCTTATTTTAAAAATATTTATTTTTAGAGTGAGGGGAAGGGAGAAAGAGAGGAAGAGAAATATTGATGTAAGAAAGAAATATTGATCACTTGTCTTTTGCACCTGCCCTGACTGGGGACTAAGCCTGCAACCCAGGCATGTGTCCTGACCAGGGATCAGTCTGGTGGTGACCTTTCACTTTGCAAGATATTGCCCAACCAACTGATGCACACTGATTAAGGCAATTAACTCCTCTTTTCTAGGTATTCATAAGGTGAAAGCTTACTATATTGATTTGAGATGTCTCTTCTTTTCTAGCATAACTGTTTATGGATATAAATCCCCCTCTTAGCATTGCTTTAGCTGAATCCCATATATTTTTATATGATGTGATTTATTTTCACTCAGCTCAAAAATACCTTTGCTTGTAATTCTTCTTTGATCCATGGGTAATTTAGAAAAGTGATACTGAATTATCAAAATTTTGGATTTCTTAAGTTTTTTCTGTTTTACGTATCTAATTTAATTCTTTTGTGTTTCAGGGGATATATACTTTAAATTATTCCAATTATTTTTAATTTGATGATGCTAGTTTTATTGTTTAGAATATGGTTTATCCTGCAAAAAGTTCTATATGTACTTGAAAAGAATATGTACTATATTATTGTTTAATGGCGTGTTCTAAAGATGTCATTTAGGTCAAGTTATTTGATAATGTAGATATAATGCTCTTGCTGATTTTCTATCAAGTTGCCATTTCAATTTATGGGAGTCAGGTATTGAAGTTTTCAAATTTATTGCTGAACTGTGTATTTCTCCATGTGTGTATCATGTGGGTAGGCATAATTATGGCTCCCCAAAGATGTCTAAGTCATAATCCCTAAAATCCATGAATAACATATGTTATGTTACAAAGCAAGAGAATTAAGGTTGCAGATGCAATTAAGATTGCAAATCAGTTGACCTTTACAATATCTGAAGTAGTTCTTAGTCTAAAATGAATCATCATTCATTCCTTCCTTCCCACAAAATCACACAACCAACACCAAATTAGAAAACCATGTGTTGTCCTTATAAAGTAAGGGAACGAGATCCAGTGTCCTATTTATTATGTCAAGCAGCAACAGATTTGGGCTTTTTTTCAGCCTTCTGTGTGACATTGAGCAAACTACTTAATTTCACTGAGCTTCATTCAATATTGTATTTTTAAAATATTATCTATATATATCAGGATAATACATACTAAATACTTGACCTCCTTATATAGATATTAAGAGATAGAGAGAAAATAATTTAAAACTCATGCAAAATGTTTGAAAACATTCACTGCCTGGGCACTGGGAGGCAGCAATTCTTTTTCACAAAAATGCCCTGGGTAAAACAGAGAAAAGCTTGAGATTGCTTTTTCTCTCACAACAAATGACATTTGCAACCAATTCTGGTTTTACTTCACATTTTGTTCATTTTGTTCCAGGGGAGAACAGGCCTCACACAGGCTTCTGAAAATTCTTTTTGCTGCCATGGTGAAGCAAAAATTCCTCCCCCATCCACATCTTTTTATTGTTTGACTTGGAAAATTTAAGGTGATAATATCTCAGCTTTTGTTTCTGTGACTTTAATACAGAAACTGAGCACCTGCCCTGCGATCCAACTACCACCTCCTCTTCTGAAACCCCTCTGTGTGTTCTTAATTTGGACTTGCTACTGTCAGCCTGCTCTCCAGCACTTTCCCCACCTCATTCAATCCCTGCTAACACACACCAACTCACACAATTTACACCCACACAATGACTCCAACGTAGAGTGTAGGCTTGTAAAACAACAGATTTTTGAAAACCAAAAATTCAGATATCAAGGCAACCTCCAGTTATATAAATTGCAGGGTTCAGTGCAGAACAAAATGCCATTAAATGTACTAACATGAAAAATTGTGTCCTTTCTCCCATTCTTACTTGTTTTCTCTCTCTCTCTCTCCCCCTCTCCCTCTTCCTACCCCCCTCAAATTCTCATGATGTTTTTAATTGACTACTTACTGTGGTTCTAACTAAAGAAACATTAAATATTTGAATTATTAGTACAAATTATTAGTACATCTTTATATTGTCCAATGTTAATTTTAAGTAGAAATCTGAGAATATTTAATCTGTATGCAAAATCATCAAAATATATAAATAGAATTTTGTAACTCATATATATATGTATCATTTTTATCAGAAAAATAGAAATGTTATTCAAAATAAAGTCAAATACATTTATTTTATACTTCTTGATATGCTCACATTCAACTAACACTCTACCTTGGCTCACTGATGAGAAAGAAAAAAACTGAAAGGAAAGGAACTATGGATTGCCCTACCCTGCGCTTCTGGGTTATTAATTTAATTTTTATTTTTTATTTTAATTTTATTGTTGTTGTATTACATCCATCCCCTTTTTACTTCCCTCTGTCCTCTTCCCCACCCACCCATTCCCCCACAATGTCAATCCCACTTGTTGTTCATGTCCATGGTTCTTCCATACTAGTTCCTTCACTAAACTACTCCCCTTCTTTGCCTCCCCCCCCTCCCCTTTACCCACAGAAGGTCTATTCATTATATTCATGCACCTCGTTCTATTTTGCTTGTTTATTTGTTTTGTTCATTATTGTCCTGTAATGGGTGAGATCATATGGTATGTCTTTCACTGACTGGCTTATTTCACTAAGCATTATACTCTCCAGTTCCATCCATGTTGTTGCAAAGGGTAGGAGTTCCTTCTTTCTTCCTGCTGTGTAGTATTCCATTGTGTAAATGTACCAAAGTTTTTTGATCCAATCATCCACTAATGGGCACTTAGGCTGTTTCCAGCACTAGACTATTGTGAATAGCGCTGCTATGAACATAGGGGTACAGAGGTTTTTATGAATTGGTGTTTCAGGGTTCTTCGGGTATAGTCCTAGTAGAGGAATTGCTGGATAAAAAAAGCAGTTCCATTTTTAGTTTTTAAAGGAAACTCTATACTGTTTTCCATAGTGACTGCACCAGCCTACTATTCTACCAGCAGTGCACCAGGGTTCCCTTTTCCCCACATCCTTGCCAGCACTTGTTGTTTGTTGATTTGTTGATGATTGCCATTCTGACAGGTGTGAGGTGGTATCTTTTTGTGGTTTTAATTTGCATATCTCTGATGACTAGTGATGTTGAGCATTCTTTCATATGCCTCTGGGCCCTTTGTATATCTTCCTCAGTGAGTTGTCTGTTCAGGTCCTTTGCCCATTTTTAAATTGGGCTGCCTGTCTCCCTGGTGTTGAGTTGCATAAGTTCTATATATATTTTTGAGATCAAACCCTTGTCTGAGGTATCATTAGCAAATATGTTTTCCCATACAGTTGGTTCCCTTTGAATTTTGTTGGTGTTTCCTTTAGCTGAACAGAAACTTTTCAGTTTGATATAGTCCCATTTGTTTATTTGTTCTTTTATTTTCTTTGCCTTTGGAGATGTATCAGTAAACATATTTCTGTGTAGGATATCAAAAATTTTACTGTGTATATTTTTCTTCAGGACCTTTCTGGTGGCACTGCTTATGTTTAAGTCCTTTATCCATCTTGAGTTTATTCTGGTGTATGGTGTAAGTTGATGGTCTAGTTTTATTTTTTGCATGTTGCTGTCCAGTTTTCCCAACACCACTTTTTGAAGAGACTGTTTTTACTCAAGTTTATGTTCCATCTCCCTTTGTCGAATATTAACTGACCATAGAGTCCTGGGTTAATTTCTGGGCTTTCTATTCTGTTCCATTGATCTATATGTCTATTCTTATGCCAGTACCAGATTGTGTTGATGATAGTAGCCTTATAGTATAGTTTGATGTCTGGTATTGTGATTCCTCCTACCTTGTTCTTTCTCAAGATTGCTGAGGCTATTTGTGGGCATTTTTGGCTCCATATAAATTTCTGAAGTAATTTTTTCTCTGTCTGTGAAGTATGTCATTGGTATTTTAATTGGGATTTCATTGAATTTATAGATTGCTTTGGGTAGTATGGACGCTTTAATGATGTTAATTCTTCCTATCCATGAACACGGTATATGTTTCCACTTATTTGTATCTTCATTTCTTTCTTCAATGTCCTGTAGTTTTATGAGTATAAGTCTCTTACCTCCTTGGTTAAGTTCATTCCTAAGTACTTTATTTTTCTTCTTGCTCAGGTAAAAGGGATTTGTTTTCTAGCTTCTATCTCTGATGGTATTATTGGTATACAAAAATGCTTTGATTTAGCTATTTTGCTAAATTTGCTTATTAGGTTGAGTAAGTTTTTGATGGAGTCTATCAGGTTTTACTGTCATATCATCTGCAAATAATGACAGTTTGACTTCCTCCTTTCCAATTTGGATACCTTTGATTCCTTGTTCTTCTCTGATAGCTATGGCCAGAACTTCCAGGACAATGATGAACAGAAGTGGAGAAAGCGGACAGCCTTGTCTTGTTCCTTATCTTAGGTGGAAAGCTTTTAGATTTTGCCCATTGAGTGTGATGTTGGCTTCAGATTTCTCATAGATGGCCTTTATGATATTGAGGTATGCTCCCTCTATTCCCCTTTTGCTGAGTGTTTTTATCATAAATGGTTGCTGTACTCTATCAAATGCTTTTTCAGCATCTATTGATATGATCATATGATTTTTGTCTTTCATTTTGTTGATGTGATGTATTACATTTATTGATTTGCAAATGTTATACCATCCTTGCATCCCTGGAATGAAACCCACTTGATCATGGTGTATGATCTTTTGAATGTGTTGCTGGATCCAGTGGGCCAATATTTTGTTGAGAATCTTAGCATCTATGTACGTCAGACATATTGGCCTATAGTTTTGTTTCTTAGTTGTGTCTTGACCTGTTTTTGAGATTAGAATAATATTGGCCTCATAGAAAGAGTTTGGGAGTCTTCCTACTTATTGGATTTTTTTTTTTTTTTTGGAATAGGTTGAGAAGGATAGGAGTTAGTTCTTCTTTAAATATTTGGTAGAATTTACCTGTGTATCTATCTGGTCCAGGGCTCTTGTGCTTTGGGAGATTTTTTATTACTTCAATTTCACAAGTTGTTCTTGGTCTATTCAGGCTTTCTGCTTCTTCTGGATTCAGTTTTGGTAGATCGTACATTTCCAGAAATGTGTCCACTTCACCCAGGTTGTCATATTTCTTGTCATATAGTTGTTTGTAGTAATTTCTTACAATCCTTTGTATTTCTGAAGTATCAGTTGTGATTTTTCCTCTATCATTTCTGATTCTGTTTATTTGCATCCTCTCTCTCTTTTTCTTGATGAGTCTGGATAAGGGCTTGTCAATTTTGTTTATTTTTTCAAAGAACCAGCTCCTGGACCTGTTGATTCTTCGAATTGTAGTTTGAATCTCTGAGTTATTTAGTTCTGCTCTGATGTTGATGATTTCCTTCCTTCTACTTGCTCTGGGCTTTGTTTGTTGTTGCTTCTCTAGTTCTTGCAGCTTTATGGTTAGGTTGTTGGTGTCAGCTTCTAATGACCTTTATAGGTAGGCCTGTATTGCTATGAATTTCCCTCTGAGGACTGCCTTTGCTGTGTCCCATAGGTTTTGGGCTGTTGTGTATTCACTATCATTAGTTTCCAGAAGCTTTTTGATTTCATCTTTGATCACATTGTTACCCCATTTATTACTTAAAAGTGTGTTATTCAGTCTCCATGAGTTAGTGTTTTTGGTTTTTACCCTTGAGATTGGTTTCTAGTTTCAAGCCATTGTGATCTGAGAAGATGCTTCGTATGATTTCAATTTTCCTGTATTTGTGGAGGTTTGTCTTGTGACCTACCATGTGGTCTGTCTTTGAGAATGTTCCATGTGCATTTGAAGAATGTGTATTTTGCTTTATTGGGGTGAAAGATTCTATACATATCAGGTCCATTTCCTGGAGAGTGTTGTTCAATGCCACAATATCCTTGGTGTTTTGTTGTTTGGAAGATCTGTACATTGTTGATAGTAGGGTATTAAAATCCCCTACTATTAGTGTGTTGCTGTCTATGTCCTTCTTGAAGTCCTCCAAGATTTTCCTTATATATTTGGGTGCTCCTATGTTGAGTGCATATATGTTTACCAGAGTTATATCTTCTTGCTGGATTGGTCCCTTAAGTATTATGAAATGTCCTTCTTTATCTCTTTTTATGGCCTTCATCCTAAAATCTGTTTTATCTGAAACAAGTATTGGTACTCCATACTTTTTTTCATGTCTATTTGCTTGATATATATTTTTTCCATCTCTTCACTTTCAGTTTGTGTTGATCTTTTGTTCTGATGTGGGTCTCTTGAAGACAGCCTATATTTGGGTCATGTTTTTTAATCCATTCAGCTACCCTATGTCTTTTGATTGGCATATTTAGTCCGTTTACATTTAAGGTTATTACTGAGTGATACTTATTACCATTTTCCCACTTTGTACCTGTTCCTCTCTGCCTCTCTCTGTTTCTTCATTTTTTAAAAGCAGACTCTTTAGCATTTCTTGCAATGCTGGTTTGGTAGAGATGTATTTTTTTAGTCATCTTTTGTCTGGGAAACTCTTAATTTCTCTTTCCATTTTGAATGAGAGCTTTGCTGGGTAGAGTATTCTTGGTTGCAGGCCTTTGTTTATTTGGCATGTTTTTTCCATTCCCTTCTGTTTTGTATTGTGTATGTTGAATAATCGTTTGCTAAGTTTATTAGAGCCCCCCTATATGTTATTTGCTGTTTCTCTCTTGATGCATTTAGGATTCTCTCTTTATCTTTGAAATTTGCCATTTTCAATATAATGTGTCTTGGAGTGGGTCTGTTTGGATTCCGCCTCATTGGGACCTGTGCTTCCTGAACTTGATAATAATTTCACTCATCATGTTATGGGAAGTTTTCTATCATAATTTTTTGAATAAGCTTTCCATTCCTTGTTTTTCTTCTCCTTCTGATATCCCTATGATATGGATATTATTGTGTTTCATGTTGTCCTGCAGCTCTCTTAAAACCTTTTTCCTTCTTGTTCAATTTTTTTTCATTCTGTTGCACTGTCTTGGAATATTTTTCTAGGTTGTCCTCCACCTTGCTGATCCGTTGCTCTGCTTCCTCTGGCCTGCTGTTGATTCCTTGTACTGTATTGTTCAATTCAGAAATTGTATTCTTCTTTTCCTCCTGGCTCTTACTGATAGTTTCTATATCCTTTTTAATGCTGGTGTAGTTCTCAGTAAGTTCCTTGTAGGTTCCCTGGAGTTGTTTGTATTTCCCCTGGAGTTGTTTTTAGTATTTTTTGAGCTGGCTAAGCTCATTGATTTTCTCTGTCATCATTATTTTGAATTCCATATCTGATAGTTTGCTTGCCTTTGTTTCATTAAGTGATCTTTCTAGGGATTCCTCCTTTCCTTTTGGTGAGGGACTGTTTCTTTTTCTCCCCATTTTTAGTTTTTTTTTTTTTTTTTTTGTAATCTTAATCCAATCAGACTGTGATCAGCTGCCAGGCTAAGGAAGTGCTGGGCTGGAAGGATTGATTTAATTGTAATGCTGTTGGTCTGTGATCCACCACCAAGCTCAGATGCAGCTTGGGATGATAGACTGATTCAGGTGTAAATCAGTAAATCAGCTACCAAACTCAGGCCCTACTGGGCTAGACAGAGAGGTTCAATTGTAATCCAGTTGATCAGCCAGCAGCTCAGGTGCAGCTTGGTGGGACAGATTCATATGTAAATCAATGAATCTGTGATCATCCACCAGGCTCTGTTGCCACTGTGTGGGGCTGACAGTCTGACCCAGCTGTAAGTTAGAGATTTTGTAATCAGTTGCCAGACCCCGGCTCTGCTGAGCAAGAAGGACTGACTCAGTTGCAAATCAGTGAATCTAGGATCAGCCTGGTCCAGGTTTGCATGCCACTGTGCAGGGCTGCCTAACCCAGCTATAAGTCAGAGAGTCTGTAATCAGCTGCCAGGCCCAAGCCCTGCTGAGTGAGAAGCTCTGACCCAGTTGCAAAGCAATGAATTCATGATCAGCCACTAGGCTTATATGACACCATGAGGGGGGGCCGACTGACCAACCCAGCTGCAAGTCAGAGAGTGTGATCAGCTGCCTGACCAAGTTGCTGCTGGTCAAGAAATACCTCTTGAGGTGCCAACTATTGTGTCTATGCTCAGCCAGGGCAGGACAGGAGAGGTTTATTTAGATGTAAATCTGCCCACTGGGAGTGGCAGATTGCTTCCAGTTGGTGGGGCTATGAGGACCCTTGTTTGGAAGCTGCTTGGAGCAGCACAGGGTGCCTGAGTTGTTGTGGATGAGTCAGCACTGGGATCCCCAGAGCTGCTTCCCCACTTCTCTTCTCCAAACCACCACCACAAACTCTACCCATGTGTCTCCAGTCCTCTCTGCCCTCCCTCCACTGGAGCCCAGGGTAAGTGGGTGCCAATGTATTGTCACTGTGGTTACCCTAGTAGTTCTCTGTCTCCAGCACTGTCTCAGGGCAGCAAACTCCATGGCTTTCCACCTTTTTCAGCTGGATGCTACTCTGCTCTCCACCATGTTGCTGTAGCTGGGACACCCAGCTGGGGGACCAGATCCCACCCTTCTAGGTGAAGCCCCTGGCTCCATCCCTTCAGCTGCGCCTCCAGTGGGGGGCCCAGCCAGCCCTCTCATGTTTCCATGATTCCTACCAGTCAGTTAGTGATGCAGCGGCCTTTTCTGTTCTGTCTGTGGTTATGGGGCTTCTTTCCAGCTGATGTTCTGTTGGTAATACCAGATGACTTTTCTCCAAAAAAGGAATTCCAGCTGCGACCTGGGAGCAGATTGGTGTGGCTCCACTTACTCCTCCACCATCTTCTGAGTTATTATTTTTAGAGTAAGTGGTTGTATAATGCAGCAAAGTAAGAAGAATAATAGAGGATATAAGAGGGTCTCTTGGTTTCTTATATTTCTTTTTTTATTTTTAAAGATTTTACTTATTATTTCCAGAGAGAGGGGAAGGGAGAGAGGCAGAGAAGAAGAGACACCCATGTGTGGTTGCCTTTTACCTGCCTTCAGCTGGATACCTGGCTTGCAACCTGGTTATGTGCCCTGGCTGGGAATTGAACCAGCGACCTTTGGCTTCACAGATTAATGCCTTATCCACTGTGCCACCAGCCAGGGGTAGTTGCTTGTATTTCTTAGAACACCATTAGAACTTCTTAGCAAGATCTAGTTCAAATGACTTCTGAGGGCTTTTAATGCCCTTACTCAGTCATAGATAACACATCTTTACTCACTTTGAGTGTCCACCGAGCTCTTGCATCATGGATCCACTGGAATGCAGTACTCATGAGATATCATTGTGGAGAGCAGGACCAATGAAATGACATTGATCTGGTCAAGATAGCATAAAATATATAAAACAAAGTGGCGTCACTCATGTCAACCAAGATGGCTGCCTGTCAGCCAGGACACTTTGTTTCATAAGGGAAGCTACGTAAGCCAGAATAGACACATCTGGGAAGGAGACACACCTAAGATATCTGCACACATGGTCAGAGCAGATACATCTGGCAAGGAGACACATTTAAGATAACTGCACATGTGATCAGAACAGCCATGTCTGCAGAGTGGCACCACCCATATATAGGCTCCTGTGCAAATTCCTGACTTGCCATCAAGGGTGCCAAGACATTTATCAAGAGACCCAGAAGGGTGGAGTACACCACTTTTAAGATATAACTGAGGCAGGTTCTAGACCACCACTGAGACAGCAAAGCTCCACACACCAGAGTGCTGCTCCATGCCATACTGATCTCCCTTGGCATTGGCTGCTAAACGCTCTGCCCTGCCAGACTGAGGACTGAGGACTTCATCTGCCCTGCTGCCTACCTGGCTCAAGAGATCCTTCCTTGGAAAACATTGATGACTGCCTTGCCCACGGTCTGTCTCTTGGACCTGCAGATTGAGACTCTGGTATTCAGATTTGTTATTCCCTGTTGATTGCTATGTGTGTTATACTTCTCTTAGATTATCAAAGTAAGAGTAGGATATTAATGTATATTGATGTTCTACTTTGAGTGAACCTGCATTCAATAAAAGGTGAGTGAAAGCCCTGGCTGGTGGCACAGTGGGTAAGGTGCCAGCCTGCAAACCTGAAGGTTGCTGGTTGAATTCCCCAGCCAGGGCACATTACCAGGTTGCAAGCCAGGTCTCCAGCCAGATCTATAGATGGAGGCAGGTGAAAGGCAACCACACATTGATGTCTCTCTTCCTATCTGCCTCTATCTCTTCCCCTCTCTCTAAGAATAATAAATAAAATCTTTAAAAAATTAAAAATAAAAGCTGAGTGAGTAACACAGTTACCTTGTATGACTCTTCTATATACCTTGGTTCCATGTTGCTCAGTAGGCAGCCAACCAAGCAGTTGTCTGGATGGCTTATAGGAAAGACTATATCATGAACATATGCTCCTAACAGTCATGCATATTATGTATGAATGGGTCAACAAGGAACAGTGGACATGTATGTTGCCCATATGTTCTTTACTCACAATCATGCTCTACTATTCCATCAGATTTCCTTTAAAAAACACCATGGTGTTTTGTTCTCTCTTCTATTAGTATGGTAAAGATGCATTTTTAAAAAGAATTTCAAGACAGTGACAGCATAACATTAAACTAAGCACAAAATCCTTCTTCTGAATATTTGGCTTTGTAGGCACAAGCCACACACCCATAAAGTTGGCCCTGAAGCAATCTTTTCTTTCGGCTTTCTCTCCTTTACCAGGCATGGCATGTCAGCTTTGCTGCTTACTTCCTCTCTGCATCATTTTTTTCATAGCAGTCTATAAATATATGTTTGTATTCATTACTGTCAATTGGCATGTCAAGGGACAGGATTGATCTTTATCCTCATTTACCTCCAACAATTGCATCCAACCTGGATAATTTAGGAGCCTTTCTGGAAAAGAATACCCCATCCTTTTATAACTCCCATAAAGTTACATTGATGGGTCCAAAAGATGCTGAAAGCAGCTTGAAGGCCTTGGACTCCATATCATTCATCTATTTTTTTGTACTTAATTATTGTTTACTATATTTTAATAACTTTCTTATCTTATAATTCACATACCATATACTTTATTCTTTTAGAGTGTATACTTTTTTTCAGTATATTCACAAAGTTGTACAACAATTGCTACTTTCTAATTTCAGAACATTTTCATCACCCCTTGAAGGAAACCCATATTCTTCAGTAGCCATTTCTCATTCCTCCCTCCCTTCAGGCCCTGAAAAATACTAATTTATTACCTGCTCTATGGATTTCACATTTCATACATTCTGGAAATTTAATATAAATGGAATAATATAATACGTGGCTTTTTATGCCTCCTCTTTTAACTTAGAATAATGTTTTCAAGGTTCATTCATGTTTTAGAATACTTTAGACCTTTATTACTTTTTATGGCTGAATAATATTCTATTGCAAGAATATATCATATTTTGATTGTTCAGTCTTCATTTAGATTGTTCCTACTTTTTGGTTATTATAAAATGGTGTTATAAACAGTTATGTACAAGTTTTTAAAAATATTTATATTTAGAGAAAGGGGAAGGGAGGGAGAGAAACATTGATGTGTGGTTGCCTCTCATGCACCCCCAACTAGGGACCTGGCCCACAACCAAGCCATGTGCCCTGACTGGCAACAGAATGGGCAGTCCCCTAGTTTGCAGACCAGTGCTCAATCTATTGAGCCACACCAGCCAAGGCTATGTACAAATTTTTATTTAGATGTATATTTTCAGTTGTCTTGGGGAGATAACTAAGAGTGAAATTACTAAATCAATTGGTAACTTTATGTTTTTTTTTAAAGATCTTTTTATTTTTTATTTTTAGAGAGAGGAGAAGGGAGAGAGGAAGAGAACCATCAATGTATGGTTGCCTTTCACCTGCCTCCAGCCACGGACCTGGCTGGAGACCTGGCTTGCAACCTGGGGTAACTTTATGTTTTAATTTGTGAGGAACTGACAGACTTTTTCCTGTGGCTTCACTGATTTATTTTACACCAGCAGTGGATGAGGGTTATAATTTCTCCCCATTCTTGTCAACTTTTGTTATTGTCTGTATTTTTTTCCATTTTTAAAAGATTTTATTTATTATTTTTAGAGAGGGGGGAAGGGAAAGAGGCAGAGGGGGAGAAAGACATCAATGTATGGTTGCCTTTCACTTGCCTCCAGCTACAGACCTGGCATGCAACCTGGTTATGTGCCCTGGCTGGGAACTGAACCAGGGGCCTTTGGGTTCTCAGGCCAGCACCTATCCACTGTGCCACCAGCCAGGGCCATCTGTGTTTTTTAAAGTGTAGCCACTTAAAAATATATAGACTTTAAAAAATGAGCCTGGTCACTGTAAAGTAATAGTTCATTGTGGTTTTGATGTTTTATTTCCCCTATGACTAATGATATTGAGCATCTTTTCATGTGCTTATTGCCTATTTATGTATCTTCTTTGGGTAAATGTTTCCTCAAACTTTTACCCAATTAAATAAAATTTTAAATAAAAAAATTTAGAGTTTACATCCAATATTATTTGTATTAGTTTCAATTGTATAACATAGTGATTAGCCAATTATATACTTTACAAATTGTTCCCCTTGATATTTCCAGTACCCAATAGATACCATACATAGTTATTATAATATTATTGACTATATTTCCTCTGCTGTAATTAACTGGGTCATTTGTCTATTTTTGTGTTGTAATCTCTTTGTTGAATTTATTTCTTTTTCTTTTTACTGATACTATTCTAAATACAATAGTTCTTTTAATTGCATTTTCAGATTGTTCATTGTTAGTGTATAGAAATACAAATGACTTTGTACATTGTTCCTTTATCTCACAACCTTGCTGAACTCTTTTATTAGTTTTAATAATTTTTGGTATCAATTCCTTATGATTTAATATATACAAGAAAATGTCCTTTGTGAATAGAGGTGGGCTTTTTCTTCCTTTACAGTCAATATGTCTTTCATTTAGTCTTCTTGCCTTATTGTTCTAGCTATAACCTTGATTGCACTATTGAATAAAAGCTGTGAGAATGGACATGGCTGTCTTCTTTCTGTTATGTGTGTTTTTGTAGGTGTATTTCTTAGGTGTCTTCTATTCATAGTTTCTTAAGTGTTTTTGTTTTTGTTTTTTATCATGAAAGTGTGCTGGATTTTGTCAACTT
The DNA here is from genome assembly GCA_004026585.1 of Noctilio leporinus. Classification (NCBI taxonomy): domain Eukaryota; kingdom Metazoa; phylum Chordata; class Mammalia; order Chiroptera; family Noctilionidae; genus Noctilio; species Noctilio leporinus. The sequence continues at coordinate 18,904 of PVIW01012541.1, forward strand.
CTTGTTTTTTATTTATTGAGATAACCATGTAGTTTTTGTCCTCTATTCTATTAATATGGTATATTGTACAGATTGATTTTTATATACTAAATTAACCTTGTATCCCTGTGATAAATTCCATTTGGTAATGGTGTATAATTCTTTTTATATATTGCTGGGTTCAGTTTGCTATTTTTGAGGATATTTACTTTTATAAATTATATATATATTTATATATATATATATATATAAACATTTGATCTACAGTGTATTTAGTAACTTTCCTGAGCTCCTTCTATAAAATCTATTTTATTTGTTATGTGTGACCACTAAACTCTCTGGTTAGCATAATGGTCAACTATCCATGAAGCAGCAATTTTCTTACACTCTTTCAGCCAATAACTCTTCCAGCATTTGCTGAGGGGCTCTATACATGTGTTGGAACATACTTTGAATGCTCTAGCAAACATATTTGTAAGTCTGCAGTAGGCTTTGATTTCTGCTTGTGCATAGCAAGATAAGCCAGAGGTGAGGGTTTAAAGCCATCTGAGATCTTTCTTGGGCATGGGCATAGCCCAGCACCTTCACATGGCTTTCTAGATTCCTGAGACTTTGCTAGAGCTTTTTAAAACATCTTACAGAAATCTCATTTCCAGTTTTTTCTTTAAAATTTTTAAATTTATTTTTAGAGAGAAGGGAAGGGAGGGAAAAAGAGGGAGAGAAACACTGAAGTGAGAGAAATAGTGACCAGTTGCCTCTCATATGTGCCCCCACCAGGACTGAACCCACAACCTAGGCATGTGACCTGACTGAAAATTAAACTAGTGACCTTTCACTTTGTGGGATGAGGATGATGTTCAACCAACTGAGCCACACAGGTCAGGGCTCCAGTTTTTTCTTTAAAAATTTTAGTCAGCCTCTTGTTATACCCAGCTGACAATACCATTAAGGTAGCTGTGATGTTAAACAATTCCCAATTGTTGAATTTACAAATGCTCCACCAGTAGGGCTGTTTGCATAGAGAAGGTTCTGAATGAGGACAAATACAAATGATCCCAAAGAATGGAACTTTTTAGTGAACTACCAGACAAGTCAAATACTGACAATTCTTTGGAGTTGGGTCTTTTGGGGACTTTCAAGCCTGTTCTTCTCCCTCCAGAGAATGCTAATCTGCTGGGTTTCCCAGCTCCTATAGTCATTATTTGGTTGGTTTTCAAGACTACTGTGGAAATGGTGAGAGGAGGATGGGATTAGGGAATGTTAAAATGCCATACTATTTGCCTTTATTACCAATATTAATTTTTCTTGAGTAAATATTCTTAAGAATGTTGTAAGCCTTTAATTAATTTCTGGAGTTTTGAAAAACTCCAGATTATGATAAGTTTCACCAGTGTTATTTTTGCTTTTATGAGAAGTGGAGTTTTAGAAGTCTTTATTCCGCTATTCCAGAAGTTGAGGTTGAGTTGCCTGACTTAACTTAAAAAGGTGAGGAGGGGAAGGAAAAATTAAGAAAAAAAAGTTTCCCTATATTTAAAAAAGGGAATTCTATTTTTTCTTTTTAAAAAATTTAAACCATTATTCTACTATGGTTATTCCAATATTTCCCCCCTTTGCCCTCCTCCTCCCAGCCCACTCTGCTCCCACAGTCAATCCCCACCTTGTTGTCCATGTCCATGAGTCATTCATACATGTTCTTCGACTAGTCCCTTTTCCCTCTTTCCACCATTATCTACCTCTCCTGTCCCCTTTGTTCATGTTAGTTTGTTCCATATTTCTATGCCTCTGTTTCTATTTAGCTCATTAGTTTATTTTGTTCATTAGATTCCTCTTATAGGTAAGATCACATGGCATTTATCTTTCATCAACTGGCGTATTTTACTTAGCATAATAGCCTCCAGTTCTATCCATGCTGTCGAAAGAGGTAGGCATTCCTTCTTTCTTTCTGCTGTGTAGTATTCCATTATGTAAATGTACCACAGTTTTTGGGTCCACCCATCTACTAATGGGCACTTACACTATTTCCAGCTCTTGGCTATTTTAAATAGTGCTGCTATGAACATAGGGATGCATAAGTTATTTTGAATTGGTGACTTGGGATTCTTAAGGTATATTCCCAGCACTGGAATTGCTGGGTGAAAAGCAGTTCCATTTAAAATTTTTTTGAGAAAATTCCATACTGTTTTTCACAGTGGCTATACCAATATGCATTCCCACCAACAGTGAACTAGAGTTCACTTTTCTCCATATCCTTGCCAGCTCTTGTTTGTTAATTTATTAATGATAGCCATTCTGACTGGTGTGAGGTAATATCTGATTGTGGTTTTCAGTTGCATCTCTCTGATGGCTAGTGATGTTGAGCATCTTTTTATATGTCTACGAGCCATCTGTATATCCTCCTTGGAAAAGTGTTCTTTTAATTTTTCTTTGCTTCCCTGTGCTCACACCTGGTGTCTATCAAAAATAAAAGATATTCTCAGGATTTTTCTTCCAACTAACATTTATTAAGACTGGAACTAGATTGGGAGTGGAGAGACCATAAGTTGTGAAGCTATTCTCCAGGAGCCTACCCTCTACAGAACTGCAATTTCTTTTTGAAGCCACATTGTGTGGTGATCAATCAGTTAGTTTCATGTTTTGTGACAATTCTCAACTTGTATTATGCTGTGACAGAAGTGAAATTTCCACAGTCCCACAGATATATTCAAGGCAATAAATGACTAATTTGTAGTCTACTGATTCTCCTATCAAGGAAAGTATGTCAGAACAAAAAGTTATCGAGTGTCAGCCCTGGCTGGTGGCTCAGTGGATAAGGTGCCAGCCTGTGAACCCAAAGGTTGCTGGTTCGATTCCCAGCCAAGGCACATAACCAGGTTGCAAGCCAGGTCTCAAGCCAGGTCCATAGCTGGAGGCAGGTGAGAGGCAACCTTACACTGATGTCTCTCTCTGCCTTTCCTCCTTCCTCTCTCTCTGGAATAATAAATAAATTAAAAAAAAGTTATCAAGTGTCTTAGTTTGGCTTACTCCAGAACTAGACACTGAGACAAGGATTAAAGTGCTAATGATTAATTTGGGAGGGAATCCCAGAAAGTGCTGGTTGGGGATTAGGAATAGAATGACACAAGGGAAAGAAACCAAGAAAGGGTGTGTCTTTTTGCAAGTTACCACTATGGAAAAACTGGAGAGCAATTGTATGGGGAAACTCTAGGAGTCAGTACAGAAAATATACCTCAGAATTATCTCAACCAAGGAGATAGGAAGCTAGGGTATTTAACTTGTAATACCTATTACTCATTGGTTGCAAGCTGCCTGGGGACACTGATTCTTCAGCACTAACATTTTGCCAGCCATGGGGTCCTGAATGCTCTAGTAGCCAACAATAACACTCTAAGGCAGAGTCACAGATATTAGCAGCCTTTAGTGTGTAGAGATGTGGGCCAAGGAGATTTGGGTAGGGTGCTAACAGTCAGTTACAGTGCTAATAACATTATTATTATCGGAATAATGTTGGATTCTATATGATAACTAAATATTATATTTTAGCATTTAACTCTTATGAGTAACAGATACTTATTGTTCATTTCACATGAGAGGTTGAGGCTTACTGCTTTATGACAAATGCCTTGTTAAAAAAAATAGACAACCCTGGCTGGTATGGCTCAATGAATTGAGCACTGGCTTGTGAACCAAAAGATCACTGATTCAATTCCCAGTCAGAGCACATGCCTGGGTTGCAGGCCAAGTCTCCAGCTAAGTCCCCAGTTGGAGGCACATTAAAGGCAACCATACACTGATGTTTCTCTCCCACTCTTCCTACTTCTCTTCCCCTCTCTCTAAAAATAATAAATAAAATCTTTTTAAAAATAGGCCAACGCATTGTAATAGGGAGCTTGGTGATCATTATACTGAGCTAGTAATTACAATTAGAACAAGATGTAGTTGGTCAACAGGCTCATGCCATCATAATGAGTTTACAATAGACTCACTTATTATAACAACTGAATGACAATTATATTCATTTGTGTCTGATTCAATATCTTCAAAGACATTCTCCAGAAAATTTTGAGGCCTCTGGATGGAAACATACAGTGTCATCTCTCTCTTGCTGTTCACACATAGCATGGCAAATCAGACTATTTCCTGAGGCCTTCCCTTGGCCCTTCCTTTTAATTTAGCTCTGGTATCTCACTATAGGTAGGTGTTCTTAGCTCCAGAAGTTCTTGTGTAGGTGAAGGAATGCCTCCACAGTGCAGGACCAACAAATTCCCAGAATGCTAGTATTCCAAGAACAAGCAGGAGATCTTTAGGTATTCACATACTTGAAAGTCTTCCCAGGGCTCAAATACTTAGCTCCTTGATGTGCAACCATATCCGATGCTGAGGTAAGCCCACAAACTCCCCTGCCTGTTCCAAGCCTTACTCAGGGAACTCTAATCACCAAACATTTCCAAACCTTGGTCTAGGACCAGGGGACAGGGAACTGAGATATTTGCTGTACTCAAAATGGGAATGTGTCTATAGACAACTTGGGATCTCCATAGATTCCTCACAAGGTGCAAATTTGCCCACCTGCTTTTATTAACCTGTTATTGCCCTCTTTCATATGTTGCCCCTTTCCAATAGGCTTTTGCATAAAATATATTATTACTTGGTTGTTTTCACCAATACCCTTGTTGTATCTTCATTCCTTCAAGCTTCACTTCTACTCCCAATTTTCCCCAGTTATTTCTAAAATATATTCAGTTATCTTTCAAGAGCTTAAAAGATGCAAAATATTATTTATTTATTTATAAAGATTTTTTAACTTATTTTTAAAGGGGAAGGGAGGGAGAAAGAGAGGGAGAGAAACATCAGCATGTGGTTGTCCCTCACACACCCCCAACCAGGGACCTGACCCACAACCTAGGTATGTGCACCAACCAGGAATCAAACCAGTGACCCTTTGGTTTGCAGGCTGCCACTCAATTCAGTGAGCCACCATCCAGGGCAGGATGTGAAAAATTTTAAGATGCTATTTCACTTTTGATTCATACATTCTCTCCCTTTCCTCCATTCTTATTATTAACTTATGGTAGAAATCCATCAATATGGGACTATGGAAGGGGGTATAGGAGGAACTAATTTGGCTCTATAGGACATTAAGGTGGCCTACCACTGGGTTAAAGGTCAATCTCTATGGTATCTAATTTAGCTGTTGGGGCACAGCACTGATACTGTATGTGTAGTGGGGCATTCTGTAATTCTTGTCAGCTCCATACTTATAGGCAACCAATTTATCCATGATCCTAAGCATGGTAAGGCTTAGACAAGATACAGGGTTATAGCCAAGGGAACTAGTTCCAGGTGTGATAGGTAAGAACATGAATTTGGAAATCAGCAGATCTAGGTTTGAATCCCAGGACCAGCATGTAGTAGTCCTGATACTCCAGGGACTTACTAAATTTTAGGTTTTATAACTATAAAGTAGAAAATAGCATTGATATTTACTACTACTATAGGCAGTTTGGAAAGGTTATGTAAGTTCTGGCACATATTAGGTACTCAGAAATGTCAACTGTATGGTAGATAGAACTCCTACCTCAAATACAGACTAGCAGGGCCAGTCAGGGAAACAGAGGTAGAGGCAATGACATTTGAACTGAGGTCACTACAACAGAGACCTGGAACATTTGGCATGGGAGAAACATGGGTATTTTGTTTTCCCCCAGCAGCATCTAATGCACCCACTGCAGCAAGTTGATAGGGCTTGTGCTGTCTATGAAAGACTTGATTGATTGCCTATGCTGAAAGGACAAGGGCTATACATAAAGACTCTTTATTATTGCTTCTTTTTAAATGAATATATAGCAGTTTTTCCATAATTTTCCTGAATAAGATAACTATACTCCACATGATCTTGAGTTCATCTAGTCATGGAACTATAGAATTTTAGACTGGAAGGGGCCCAGTGTTACATGTCCACAGTATCAACTTGGATACTTACTGCCTTGAAAACAATTTATTTTATTTATGATCAGATTGAGTAAATTTTCATTCAATTCAACAAATTATTTTTATGTGTAACATAGGGATAACAATAATTCTGACCTAATAAAACTGAGTGAGGATTCAATGAGAAATTCACTTGCACAGAATATGTGTTCAACAATGTTATTATTTGTCTGAGCTACCTGTTGCAATTGCTCATAAGTGCTTTGTCAAATGCTGAGAAATATGCCCTCCTCTAAGTCTCCCTTATGTTGCCATACAGAATAAGTGTGATAAATCTGGTATTTGGAGATGACTCTCATGTTCTTTTTATCATGAAGAACATTCCTATTTCCCTTTTCTGTTTCCAACATGACCTGGCAAGGAATAGTCCTTTTAAAAAAATATTTTATTGTTATTCTATTACAGTTGTCCCCATCCCCCCCCCCACTTTGCCCTCCTCTGCCCAGTTCATAGAATAGTCCTTTCTTTTTTTCTTTAATTTTATTGTTGTTGTATTACATCCATCCCCTTTTTGCTCCCCTCTGTCCCCCTCCCCACCCACCCATCCCCCCCAAAGTCAATCCCACCTGTTGAATAGTCCTTTCTTAAGAGGAGATATCATCTGTGTCAGGTATGGTCCATCCAGAGCAGATCACCATGATGCTAGCATATCTCATGTCTTGGACAGAAATGCATTGGCGGTCCCTAAGATTGTATTGAACTTGCAGTCAAATAAAACACCTAGGTATTTTTTTAAAAATAGACTATTTTTAGAGCAATCTTAGAATCACAGCAAAATTAAGGAAAATGTACAGAAATTTCCTTTATGCTTTGTACCTTAATACATGCAAAGCCTCTCACATTATCAACATCCACCACCAAAATGGAGCATTTGTTACTCTATAAACCTACAATGACATCATCATCATCATCATCATCATCATCATCATCTGGAGTCCATAGTTTTACAAAGTATGTTTCATTCTTGGTATTGTACATTTTATGTGTTTAGACAAATATATAATGACATGTATCAACCATTAAAGTATCATACAGGGTGTTTTCACCATCCCCAAATCCTCTATGCTCTGCCTATGCGTCCTTGCCTTCTACCTAACTCCTGGCAGCCATTGATTTTTCTTTTTTTGCTGTCTCCATAGTTTGCATTTTCCAGAATATCATAGAATTAGAGTCATACAGTATTTTCATATTGGCTTCTTTCACATCATAGTATGCATTCATGTTTCTTCCACTTTTTTTCATGGGCTTAATAGCTCATCTTTTAGCTGAATAATGTTCTATTGCCTGGATGTACTAGGGTTTATTTGTTAATTCACCCACTGAAGGCAATCGTGGCTGCTTCTAAGTTTTTGGCAATTATGAATAAAACTGCTATAAACATCTAGCAGCCAGTTTTTGTGTGAAGGTGTTTTCAACTCCTTTGGGTAAATACCAAGCATTATTGTTGAATTATATGGTAAAAGTTTTAGTTTATAAGAAACTGCCAAACTATCTTTCTAAGCGGCTGTATCATTTTTTATTCCCATCCATAATAAATGAGAGTTCCTGTTGCTCCACCTCATCAGCATTTAGTGCTGTCAATATTCTGGATTTTAGCCATTCTAATAGGCATATAATGGTATTTCATGTTGTTTTAATTTACATTTTCCTGATAATATGTGATATGGAACATCTTTTCACATGTTCATTTGCCATTTGTATATTTTCTTTGGTGAGGTGGCTGTTGTGACCTTTGGCCCACTTAAGGAAAATCAAGTTGTTTGTAGTCTTGTTGTCGAGTTTGAAGAGTTCTTTGTATATATTTGGATGACAGTTCCTTATCTGATATGTCTTTTGCAAATATTTTCTTATTTGCAAATAAGTCTGGGTTTGTCTTTTCATTTTCTTCACAGTGCTTTTTTTATTTATACAAAGAAGAAATGTTTAATTTTAACAAAGTCCAGCTTATCCATTATTTCTTTTAAGAATAATGTCTGCAGTGTTGCATCTAAAGAGTCATCACCAAACTGAAGACCATCTAGTATTTCCTATTATTTTCTAAGAGTTTTGTAGTTTTGTATTTTACATTTAGGTCTGTAATCAATTTTGAGTTAATTTTTGTGAAGAGTATAAAGTCTGTGCTTGGATTAATTTTTATTTTTGCATGTGGATGTACGGTTGTTTCAACACCATTTGTTGAAAAGACTATCTTTGCTCCAATGCATTGCCTTTGCTCCTTAGTCAAAGATTAGTTGATTATGTTTCTGTGGTATATTTCTGGGTTCTCTAATCTGTTCCACTGATTTGTCTATTTGTCTATTCTTTTGCCAACTCCACACTGTCTTAATTATTGTAGTTTTATAGTAAGTCTTGAATTTGAGTAGCATCAATCTTCCAATTTTGTTTTCTCTTCCAATATTGTGTTGGGTATTTTAGGACTTTTGCCTCTTCATATAAACTTTAGAATCAGTTTGTTGATATCCACATAATAAGTTGCTGAGATTTTGATTGAGATTGCATTGAATCTATAGATCAGGTTGGGAAGAATTGACACCATGACAATATTGAGTCTTCCTATCCATGAATATGGAATACCTTTTTGATTATTTAGCTCTCCTTTGATTTCATTAGAGTTTCATTGTTTTCCTCACATAGATATTTTATACATTTTGTTAGATTTATACCTAAGTAATTTTCAGAGTAATAATGGAAGTGATATATTATTTTTAACTTCAAATTTCACTTATTAACTGCTGATATACACAAATACAATTGACTTTTTTGTATTTACCTTTATTTTGCCATTCTGCTATGACTGCTTATTAGTTCCAGTAGTTTGATTCTTTTAGATTTTCCAAATAGATGCCCATGTCATCTGTGAACGAAGATAGCTTTATTTCTCCCCCTTCAATCTGTTCATGTTTTACTTCCTTTTGTCTTATCGTGTTATTTAGGACTTCCAGCATAATGTTGAAATTTCTTTGGCTTTTTAAAATAAAAACTACTACAGATTAACCATTTTTAAAAGATTTTATTTATTATTTTTAGAGAAAGAGGGGAAAAGAGAGAGACATCAATGTATGGTTGCCTTTCACCTGCTTTCAGTCATGGATCTGGCAGCAGACCTGGCTTGCAATCTGGTTATGTGCCCTGGCTGAGGAATCAAACCATCAACCTGCAGGTTCACAAGCTGGCACTTTATCTACTGTGCCACCAGCCAGGGCTAGATTAACCATTTTTAAAACTAAATGTGGAGCTTTGCATTCTAGTTAGCTCTCAACATGTCAGTGAGGTCCATAATTTAGCCTTGTCAGATATCTCTTGACTTGATTCTCTCATATTTTATGTTATGTATTCTACCCATCTCCTGTGTCTTCATCAAAATCATTTAATGTATTTTCTGAAAAAAGCAGGAAGATCAAGTATAGCATCCTGAAGTATACTAGTAGAGAGTGATTATCAAATACAGTTCTGCAGTGGACCTATCAAATTCATTTGCCATCCTTCCAATATTTTTCATTAAGGACTATACAGAGAATAGGAGAGTCTTTCTGAGACACCTTGCAGAAGTCCAGATTCACTAATTCTATCATTCTTCCCTGATGCCTCTGGACTGAGTTCATACCATCTTTGTTTCCTCTGATTGGGTGAATGAGTCTGAATATTCTTTGTATATAGAATATTGTATTATAATTTACCATTTGTTTGTTCTCCTTTATCTTTATATTATAGACTTTTAAGGGCAGGGATTACATTTCATTTACCTCTATACATCTAGCACTTGACAACTAGGATCCACCAGGTGTACCAGGAATTTTATAAGTGTATGTTTGGAGCTCTATACACCCTTTTAGATGTGTTGAATTCCACTTATACATTAGTCTAGTTATCCCTTAAAAAAATGAAATTACATTGCCAAGACTTATTGTTAATGAATGTATATTGAGTCTTATGTAAAAATACTTTCTTAACCAATAAACTGTTTTAAAATATCTAATTATAAAAACATAGTGTTCTGCTCTGGCTGGTGGCACAGTGGATAAGGTGCCAGCCTGAGAACCCAAAGGTCACTGGTTCAATTCCTAGCCAGGGCACATAATCAGGTTGCAAGCCAGGTCTCAAGCCAGGTCCCCAGCTGGAGGCAGGTGAAAGGCAACCATACATTGATGTCTCTCTCCCTCTCTGCCTTTCTCCCTTCCCCTCTCTCTAAAAATAATAAATAAAATCTTTTTTTAAATAAAAGCATAATATTCTTTCATATGCATATTCCATAATTAATTTAATTAACTCATATTGTTCAACATTTAGATACCTTTAAATTTACCTTGGTTTTAAAGATCACTCTAATCAGCATCCTTTCTATAAATCCTTAACTAAAATCTCCATCTCTTTAGAATACAAAGCTAAAGGACAATTTGTTACATTAATGAGAATTAATGTTTTAAGGATAGAAAGATTGTTCTAATTTGTATTCTCATCATCAGAGAATGAGAATGTTTATTAAAATGTAGCTTTACTAATTGATTATTTTTAATCACTAGCATGACATTTTGCTGATTTAAAAAGTAAACTTTTATTATTTTAATCAGCAATATAAATTTCAATTGAGTTTGGAGATTAAATATATTTTCTATTAGTTATCTGTGCATGTTTCTTGACTATTTTCTTATTTAGGTTTTGATGTTTTTCAATTATATATATATATTGTGTGCTTAGAGAAATGTGCATTAATATGCTTAGGGAAGTCTACAATAGTTATCATTGATTAAGATGGCATTTTATACTGTGGAAAATAATAGACTGTACAATAAACGGTGTTGTGAAAGATGATTCCTTCTTTGGGAAAAAAGTTAGAGCTTTACTTTTACCATGCACAAAAATAATTCAAAACTAGAACGAAAAGCTAACCATATAGATAAAACTATAAAATAATTAGACCAAATAGTATTTTTTTACATTTGAAATAGGATTCTTTTTAACACACAAAATTAATTCTCTGAATTTACTAAAGTAAAAGACCATGTTATCTACATGAAAATATAGAACTTCTGTGTGGTAAAGGCACAGAAGCAAGCACTAGAAAAATAATAACAGAATGAGAGAAAGTATTTGCAACAGTAGAAACAGGAAAATTGTTGGGATTCAAGTTATATAAAGCCCCAGCAACTGATAAGAAAAATATAAGCAACCTGGTAGAAATTAAAATGGTTAACACATATAGAAATAAGTCAACAATATTAATAGCCTAGTTTAAGAAACCCTAGCTCTTCTGCCTTCCCATTGCCTGCATAAAAAGTTCAAATTTCTTATTTATTTCCTTGATTTGACTCTTGCCTCCTTGCCTGGCCTCATCCTAGCCCTTCTGTTTACACTCCCAAACTTAACACATTAGGCATGAGGGCATCCTCAGGACTCCCAGCACAAACATTGCTGTTTCTGATCTACCTGCCCTGACCTGTCTGGCATGCCACCTTGTTTGCCTGCTGAACATCTGCTCATATATTAAGACTATTATCTCATCTTCTAAAGCTGTCCTTCCCCTCCACTACACACACATACATACACACACATGCATATGCGTACACACACACACTCACAGAAACACATATCCCTGGCACAGAGATTATATAGTCAATGCTTATTAAATTGAATCTAGCAGTATTATATGTTCTTAGGTATTAAGTCAACTGAAATGTACAGTGTTTAACTTGACAGAATAATTAAAGTGCACTTTAAACACATTTACTCTTGAATCCTAGACTGTTTTACTTTCTTTTATTTTTTTAAATTTTATTGTTGTTGTATTACATCCATCCCATTTGGCTCCCCTCTGTCGCCCTCCCCACCCACCCATCCCCCACAAAGTCAATCACACCTGTTGTCCATGTCCATGGTTCCTTTATACTAGGTTCTTGTCTAAGCTGCTCCCCTTTCATGCCTCTGCCTTCCCCCTCCCACCAACCCCTTTCCCCCTGACCACTGAAGGCCTATTCCTTGTATTCATATACTTGGTTCTGTTTTGCTTGTTGTTAGTTTTGCTCATTATTGTCCTGTAATGGGTGAGATCATATGATATTTGTCCTTCACTGACTGGCTTATTTCACTAAGCGTAATACTGTCCAGTTCCATCCATGTTGTTGCAAAGGGTACAAGTTCCTTCTTTCTTTCTGCTCTATAGAATTTCATTGTGTAAATGTAACAAAGTATTTGATCCAATCATCCACTGATGGGCATTTAGGCTGTTTCCAGCACTTGGCTATTGTAAGTAGTGCCACTATGAACATAGGTGTGCATAGGTTCTTATGCATTGGTGTTTCAGGAATCTTTGGGTATAGTCCAAGTAGTGGCATTGCTGGATCAAAAGGCAGTTCCATTTTCAGTTTTTTTAAGGAAACCCCATACTGTTTTCCACAGTGGCTGCACCAGCCTGCATTCCCATCAACAGTGTATGAGGGTTCCCTTTGCCCCGCATCCTCGCCAACACTTGTTGTTTGTTGATTTGCTGATGATTGCCATTCTGACAGGTGTGAGGTGGTATCTTATTGTGGTTTTAATTTGCATCTCTCTGATGACTAGTGATGTTGAGCATTCTTTCATATACCTCTGGGCCCTTTGTATATCTTCCTCAGTGAGTTGTCTGTTCAGTTCCTTTGCCCATTTTTTAATTGGGCTGTCTGTCTCCCTGGTGTTGAGTCGCATTAGTTC
>PVIW01012542.1:0-31835 GCA_004026585.1 Noctilio leporinus
AAGAGGAAGCCTGGGCCCAGTTCAACAGTGGAAACTGACCACGAGGGCTGTTCCAAGATCACGGAAGAAGGGGGAGCTACAAAGAAGAAGGCCCGACTGGGCACCATGGCAGAGGGCGTAGCTGACCAGAAGGCCCAGCTGGAGCTCTTTTTCACCTACCCTTGTTTACTGGACTCAAGACAGGCTCTTTGGCTCAGTTCCCTCACCTTCCATGGCCTCTGTCCTGGCCATCATTTACTCAGATACGTCACCTTCCATGGTTCTACTGCATCACTGTCTTCTACTCGGCTATCCCTTCTTCCATTGTTACCAACTGGGACATATGCTCAGCTCACCCTGCTGCCTCTAGGGCTACCTACCACAATGTCTTCTGCTCAGCTTCCCCATCTTCCACTACTTTTGGCCTGAGCAAGCCCCACTTGGAGGTCACACAACTTGAAGGAGCAGAGCACAACAGCCAGGCGGGAGACCAAGGAGGGTGACATAGCAGAGCACACGACAACAAAATAGGAGGCTATGGAAAAGAAACATGAGCAGAAGATTGCCTGCACACATGCCATGGAAGAAGGTGGAGTGGAACAGACGAATGAACGCCCCATCGAGGGTCAAGGAATAAGGGGCTGCTGATCAGAAGTTGTCCCCGTCAGTGGTCCTGGAAGTATGGGAAGCTCAGCAGAAGATGGTGCAGTCTGGAAGCATGGAAAAAGATGGAGATGAGCATAAGACATTTTGGCAGGAGGACATGAAAGAAGTGAAAGATGAACAGAAGCCCAGGCTGGAGACCACGGGAGGTGACAGAGCTCAGTAGAAGATGGCCAGCTTAGAGGCCATGGAAGAAGGGGAAGCTAGGACAAGGCCTAGTCCAAGTTCTATGAAGATAGAGGAGCAGAGGGGAAAAAGGTGCAGTTGAAAACCATAGAAGAAGGCAGAGCTGAAAGAAGATATCCCATTCAGAGGTCACGGAAGCAACAAGAGTGGAGCAGAATATGGGTCAGCAAGTTGCCAAGGAAGATGTAGGAGCTGAGCAAGACAGCACTGTTGGACATGGTAGATGAAAGGAGAGCTGAGCAGAGGATGCCTAGCTTGGACGTCATGGAAAAAGGGAGAGCAGAGCAGAAGACCACCCTGTTTGAAGGCCATAGATGAAGGCCATGGACCTGTGGACAAGGAAGCCCTGTCTGAGTTCAATGAAGAAGAGAGAGCTGAGCAGAAGACAGCCTGGTCTGGGGCCACAGAGTAAGGTAGAGCTAAGGCCTGGCAGAAGTTCAAATAAGAAGAGGGCGCTGAGCAGAAGATAGTGCAATCGAACACCAAGGAAGAAGGCATAGCTGAGCAGAAATCCCTGTTGGAGGCCAAGGAAAAGGGAAGCTGAGCAAAAGTAGTCCTGGTGGGGGGCCAGAGAAGCAGGAGGAGCTGAGTAAAAGATGACTGGGATGGACACCATGGAAGACAGGGGGTCTGAGCAGATGATGGCCAGCTCAGAGGCCAGAAAAGGGAGAGCTGAGCTGAAGATGCCCAGATGGACATAGGGAAGAAGGGGAGCTGAGCAGGAAGCCCCACTGGAGGTCATGGAAGAAGGGGGAGCTGAGGAGAAAATGGCACCGTTGAACACCATGGAAGAAGGCAGAGCTGAGAGATGATATCCTATTCGGAGGTCACAGAGGAAGCAAGAGTGGAGCAGAACATGGCCCAGCAGGTGGCCATGGAAGAAGGAAGAGCTGAGCAAGATGGCCTGATTGGATATCACAGGTGAAAGGAGAGCTGAGCAGGAGATGTAGAGCTAAGGCATACATCATTGAAAATGAAAGAGCAAGCAGAGGACAGCCCTCTTTGAAGGCCATGGAGGAAGAGACACTTGCATACAAGAAAGCTCTGTGCAAGCTCAACAAGAACAGGAGAGCTCAGCAGAAGACAGCCTGGTTTGAGGCCACAGAGTAAGGCGGAGCTAAGGAGAAGGCCTGGTGGGAGGTCATGGAAGAAGGGGGAGCTGAGCAGAAGATGGTGCAATCAAACATCAAGGAAGAAGGCACAGCAGAGCAGAATGCTCTGTTGGAGGCCACGGAAAAGGAGCAGCTGAGTAAAAGTAGTCCTGGTTGGGAGCCATGGAAGAAGGGGGAGCTGAGCACAAGATGCCTGGGTTGGACGCCATGGAAGACAAGGTGTCTGAGCAAATGATGGCCAGCTCAGAAGCCAGAAAATAAGGGAGAGCTGAGCTAAAGATGCCCAGATGGACATATGGAAGAAGGGGAGCTGAGCAGGAAGCCTCACTGGAGGTCATGGAAGAAGGGGGAGCTGAGGAGAAGGCAGCCCTGTCCAAGTTCAATGAAGATGGGGAAGCTAAGCAGACCAGAAGGCCCACTTGAAACTCATGGAAGAAGGCAGAGCTAAGGGAAGACATCTCATTTGCAGGTTATGGAAGAAGAGAATACTAAGCAGAAAAAGGCTCAGCACGCTGGCAAGGAGGAGTAGGAGCTCAGTAAGACGGCCCGGTTGGACAGCACAGATGAAAGAGGAGCTGATTAGAAGATGCCTAGCTCTGACACCGTAGAGTAAGAAAGAGTTGAGCAGAAAACTGGCCTGACTGAGGGCCATGGAGGAAGAGGGACCTGAGCAGATGGAGGCCCTGTCCGAGTTCAATGAAAAGGGGGATCTGAGCAGAAGAAAGCCTGGTCTGAGGCCTTGAGTAAGGGACAGCTCAGCAGAAGAAGGCCCGGGTTGAGGGCATGGAAGAAGGGGGAGCTGGGCACAAGACATACAGGTCGGCAGCCATGCAAAGAATGGGGAGCTGAGCAGAGGACGGCATGGTCTGATGCCATGCAAGAATGAAGAGCTGACCAGGAGGACTATTCCAAGGTCATGCGAGAAGGGGGAGCTGAACAGAAGAACATCCAATTGGGCTCCATGGAATAAGGTGTGGCTAAGCAGAAAGTCTGGCTGGAGCCCTTCCTCACCTACCCTTGCTTCCTTGACCTCAGGCCAGGTCTTAGGCTACTCAGCTCCCACATCTTCCACAACCTCCAACCTGGCCATCACCCACTCAGCTCCGTCACCTTCCATGGTTTTACTGCATCACTGCCTTCTGCTCAGCTCCCCCTTCTTCCATGGCCTCGCACAGGGCCTTCTTCTGCCCAGCTCACCCTGCTTCCATGGTTTCCAACCAGAATGACCTCTCATCAGCTTCCCCTTCTTCCATTACATTTGGCCAGAAAAAGTCCTGGTTGAAGCTTCCAGTGTTTGAAAGAGCTGAGCAGGAGATGGCCAGGTTGGAGCCCATGGACGGTGATGGAGCTGAACAGAACACAGTGATATTGGAGGCAATGGAAAAAGTGGGAGATGAGGAAAAGACTGCCTGCACACATGCCATGGAAGAAGGTGGAGTGGAGCAGATGAATGCCCCATCAAGGAAAAGGGGCTGCTGATCAGAAGATGTCCCAGTCAGTGGTCCTGAGAGTAGGGGAAGCTCTGCAGAAAATGGTGCAGTCTGTACGCATGAAAAAAGATGGAGATGAGGACAAGGCACTTTGGCAGAAAATCACCAAGCAAGGGAAAGATGATCAGAAGAAGACTAGGCTGGAGACCATGGATGGTGACTGAGCTGAGTGCATGATGGCCAGCTTAGAGGCCATGGAAGAAGGGGGAGCCGAGGAAAAGGACTGGTTCCAGTTCTATGAAGACAGGAGAGTTGAGGAGAACAAGGTGCAGTTGAAAGCCATGGTAGAAGGCAGCACTGAGAGAAGACATCCATTCAAAGGTCACAGAAGAAGGAAGAGCACAGCAAAATATGGCCCAGCAGGTCACCACACAAGAAGTAGGAGCTGAGCAAGATGGAACTGTTGGACCTGTTAGATGAAAGGAGAGCTGAGCAGAAGATGCCTAGCTTGGACGTCATGGAAAATGGGAGAGGGGAGGGGAGGACCACCCTATTTCAAGGCCGTAGATGAAGGCCATGGGCCTGAGTACAAGAAAGCCCTGTCCGAGTTCAAAGAAGGCAGAGCTGAGCAAAAGACAGCCTGGTCTGAGGCCACAGAGTAAGGCAGAGCTAAGGAGATAACATGGAAGAAGGGGAAGCTGAGAAGAAGATGGTGCAATCGAACACCAGAAAAGAAGGCACAGAGGAGCAGAAATCCCTGTTGGTGACCATGGAAAAGGGACAGCTGAGCAAAAGGAGTCCTGGTCAGGAGACATGGAAGAAGGAGTTGAGCACAGGATGCCTGGGTTGAACGCTATGGAAGACAACAGGTGTGAGCAGATGATGGCCAGCTTAGAAGCCATAACATCAGGTGGAGCTGAGCAGAAGATGCCCAGACAGTTGTAGGGAAGAAGAAGAGCTGAGCAGTAGGCCCAATTGGAGCCCATAAAGAAGGAGGAGCTGAGGAGAAGGCAGCCCTGTCCAAGTTCAATGAAGATGGGGAAGCTAAGTAGGCCAGAAGGCCTACTTGAAACCCATGGAAGAAGGCAGAGCTGAGGGAAGACTTCCCATTTGCAGGTTATGGAAGAAGAAAAATCTAAGCGGAAAAAGGCCCAGCAGGTTGGCAAGGAGGAGTATGAGCTCAGCAAGACGGCCCGGTTGGACAGCACAGATGAAAGAGGAGCTGATCAGATGACGAGCCTAGCTCACACACCATGGAGAAAGAAAGAGCTGAGAAGAAGACAGGCTTGACTGAGCGCCATGGAGGAAGAGGGACCTGAGCAGACGGAAGCCCTGTCCGAGTTCAATGAAAAAGTGGGAGCTGAGCAGAAGAAAGCCTGGTCTGAGGCCTTGAGTAAGGGACAGCTCAGCAGAAGAAGGCCAGGTGGGAGGGCATGGAAGAAGGGAGAGTTAGGCAGAAGACATGTCAGTCAGCCACCATGCAATAAGCGAGAGCTGAGCAGAAGATGGCATGGTCTGGTGCCATGGAAGAATGAAGAGCTGACCAGAAGGACTATTCCAAGGTCATGCAAGAAGGGGAAGCTGAACAGAAGAACATCCAATTGGCCTCCATGGAATAAGGTGTGACTGAGCAGAAGGCCTGGCTGGAACCCTTCCTCACCTACCCTTGCTTCCTTGACCTCAGACTGGGTCTTATTCTGCTCACCTCCCACATCTTCCACGGCTTCCAACCTGGCTATCATCTACTCAGCTCCGTCACCTTCCATGAGGTCACTGCATCACTGCCTTCTGCTCAGCTCCCCCTTCCTCCATGGCCTCATACAGGGCCTTCTGCTTAGCTCACGCCATGGCTTCCAACCAGAATGTCTTCTGCTTAGCTTCACTTTCTTCCATTACATTTGGCCAGAAGAAGTCCTCATTGCAGCCTCCAGAATTGGAAAGAGATGAGCAGGAGATGGCTAGGATGGAGCCCATGGAGGGTGAAGGAGCTGGGCCCAAGACAACCCAATTGAAGACCATGGGAAAATGTAGGAGACGAGCAGAAGGCTGCCTGCACAGATGCTATAGAAGATGGGGGCACTGGGCAGATGAACACCCCATCGAGGCTCACGGAAGAAGAGGGTATTGATTAGTAGATGGCTCAGTTGGTGGTCCTGGAAGAAGGGAGACTCAGCAGAAGATGGCCCAGTCTGACCGCAGGGGAAAGGTTGAGCTCAGCACAAGATGTTTTGGTAGGAGGTCACAGAATAAGGGAAAGATGAGCAGAAAACTGCCAGCTTGGAGACCATGGAAGGTGAGCACAAGGTGTTCAGGTTAGAGACCACGGAAGAAGGGGGAGCTGAGCAGAAGGTGGCCTGTCGGAGGTCATGAGAGAAGGGGAGCTGAGCAGAAGAAGGGTCTGACGAAGGCGACGGAAGGAGGAGGCCCTGAGTAGGAGGAGGCCTGGTCCCAGTTCAATCAAGACAGGGAAGCTAAGCAGAAGAAGGCCCAGTCAGATGCCATGGAAGAAGGTGGAGCTGAGCAGAAGACATCCTGTTTGGAGGTCATGGAGGAAGGACAGGCTGAGCATAAGTTGGTCCAGTAGGAGGCCAAGGAAGAAGTAGGAGCTGTGCAAGATGACCCCACTGCATGCCCCAGATGAAGGAGGAGCTGAGCAGAGTACCTCTAGGTCAGATGCCACGTTAAAAAAGGGGAGCTGAGCAGAAAGCAGCCCGGGTGTAGGCCATGGAAGAAGGGAGACCTGAGCAGATGATGTCCTGGCTATAGTTAATGGAGGAATGGGGAGCTGAGCAAAAGAAGGCCAGATTTGAAGTCAAGGAAGCAGGGGTAGCTGAGCAGAAGGAGTCCTGCTTGGAAGCATGGAAAGAAGGGGAAGTGAGCAGACAGCATCCAGGTTCCGGTCTGATGTCATGGATGCGGGGATAGCTGAGCAAAAGATGGCTGGGTCACATGCCATGGAACAAGAAGGAGCTGCGTGTACACCAGGT
Organism: Noctilio leporinus; assembly: GCA_004026585.1. Lineage (NCBI taxonomy): Eukaryota > Metazoa > Chordata > Mammalia > Chiroptera > Noctilionidae > Noctilio > Noctilio leporinus. Next base: position 6,358 of record PVIW01012542.1, read on the forward strand.
TGGAGGTTATGGAAGAAGGTGGAGTTGTACCCAAGGCAGCCCTGTCTGAGGCCATGCAAGAAGGGGGAGCTGAGCAGAAGACACCCAAATTGGAGACCACGGAAGGTGACGGAGCTGCGAAGAAGCTGGCAAGGTGGAGAAAATGAAAGAAGGTGGCCCTGTGTCGAAGACTGCCCTGTCGGCTTAAAGCAAGCCTGAACTTAGGGAAAAGGCTTGAAATGAAACTTGCAATTATTACACTCAACTAGAGGTTGTAATTAGCAATAAAATCAAACTGGTCTGCCCTGGCTGATAGCACAGTGGATAAGGCGCCGGCCTGTGAACCCAAAAGTCGCAGGTTCAATTCCCCAGCCAGGGCACATAACCAGGTTGCAAACCAGGTCTCCAGTCAGGTCTGTGGCTGGAGGCCGGTGAAAAGCAACCATACATTGATGTCTCGCTCCCTCCCTGCCTCTCCCCCTTTCCCTGTTTCTAAAAAATAACGAAATAAAATCTTTAAAAAAAAAGAAAGAAAGAAAGAAAGAAAGTATTAAAAAAAAAAAAAATCAAACTGGTCTCATCACCGAAATCAACCAAAGTATTACAAAGAGTGGTCAAAATAATTTTAGCAATGGCATAAGTTTATTCAGGGCAACAAAAACATTAGCCCATAGAGAGTGGAGAATGCAAATTATGGGAAACATAATTTCTTTTGCTTGTTTCCTATAAGGGTATGGTTATTTTAACATGCTGCTTATAAACTGACTTGGTTTTCTAGCATACAGTCATATAATTTGCCAAAAGTAAATTATTACATCAACATTTCTAGTTTTTAAGCTTATTTTTTCTCTTAAGGGATTTGGTAAATACCCAGTAACTAAATACAGAACAATGTTGTCAGGATGTAGGGCAGCGAACATGGAGGCAGCACATAACTTTGAAGTTCAATTGTACCTGGACTTTAGTTAAAATTAGAACAGTCAATGGTTACATACCTAGCCTGGCCAGAATATGATAATGGAATGGGCCAAAAAACTTAGTTTGTCTGGAGGCCCTGCTGAAGTCTTAATAAAGCAGATATCCCAATAGATAGTCCCACTTAGCTCTGATTAATAGATTTTGGTTAATGAACTAATTTTCCTTTGAAATGTTTACCTGTGTAATTGCACATAGCAACTAGGATAAAAACCCAATCTGGTGATGTCAAGTTGAACATGACTGATCTAAAATTCTCTTCCCTTGCCACTCCCTGTTTTCCTGTTCCCTATTTTCTGTTCCCTCAAGAAATCTGTTGCCTGATTCCACAGCAGTCTCTGGGTGTAATTTCTCTAAGCAAGACTACCCTAACAAATGTTAAATAACATTGGTGATGATATATATCCTTGGCTTTTTTCAGATTTTATTGGGAATGCTTCAAATATTTCTAATGAAACATTAAGTAAGCTTCTAACAACAAAATTCACATTCTCTTTAAAATTTATTTTCTACTACAGTATACTACCTCTGAAGAGTTATTCTAATTAATATTGGGCAACAATCTTTATTACAGGGATAAAGACTAATTAGAGGCTCAGGGGAAAGGGGAACCAGAAACTCTGTTTGGACTTTTGCACAGAAAAATGCATTGGAAAGACTCAGCCCTCCTCTTTAGAAATAAAATTTAGAGTTTAGTTAGGGGAAGAATCCAAAAAAAACTCTAGCCAACTAACATGCCCTCTATCCCCTCCTGAGATAAGGCAAGGTACTTTGATTTGAGCTCTAAGTGTCAATTCTGAAAACCAAACAGAGATTAAGAGACAAAAAGGTGATAAGAAGAATCCCTAACCTATGTTTAATTAGTGCCCGAGAAGGAGAGGAGAGGGAGAATAAAGCAGGGTCAGTTTTTGAAGGTGGCTGAGAATTTTCTTGAATAAAAGATATATATATTGCCCTAGATGCTGTGGCTCAGTAGATTGGCGCCAGCCTGCAAACCCAAGGGTTGCTGGTTTGATTCCCTGTCAGGGCACATAATCCGGGTGAAAGCCAGGTCTTCAGCCAGGTCCTTAGCTGGAGGCAGGTAAAAGGCAACCATATATTTGATGCCTCTCTCCCTCTCTACCTCACTCCCTGCCCTTCTCTCTGAAAATAATGAATAAAATCTTTTTAAAAAGAAGATACCTATCAACAAATTCAGAACCTGTACAAATCCCAAACAGATAATTTTTGAATGCACACTTCAACACAATGTACTAAAATTTTAAAACACAAACAGAAAGAAGTCTTAAAAATAACCAGAGGAAGAAAAGCCAAATTACCTTCAAAGGAGGGAGGAACTAGAATAATCAAGCTTGTGTGATACAAGTACAAGTATATAAAAATAGATCAACAGAACCAAATAAAGAGCTTAGAAAGTATACCTATGTACATATACACATGATATATTTGCATTATATATATTTGTATGTATTTGCAGTGGGAACACAATGGGTTTTCATCATAATATATGAGCATCTATAGGGAAAAAACCCTGACCCTCAGTTTACATTACACACAAAAGCCAGTTAGAAGTGGATTAAAGATACAAATAGGAAAGGTAAAACATAGCCCTAAGCATAAATACGGGAAAGTATTTGTATAAAATATAAAAAACATATAGGAAAAAAAAGTTGATAAACTTGATTATGTTAAAATTAGAACTTCTACACATAAGTCTCCTTAGAGGTGATGATAAAACAAATAACAGAAAATTATAGTTAATTAAGGACCCACATACAGATTATATAAAGAACATCTGAGAGGTTGGAAGACAGTGACCAAGTAGGTTGAAAAAAGTCCATTTGCTCTTGCACCCAGCTTGGACACTGAGATAATCTTCTGAAAAATAAACTGAACCTTCAAAGAATCTTAGGTGACATGAAGATTGGAAGCCAAGGAGTACAGAAGATGCTTCACAATAGGTGGTGATATAACAGGAGGCTAGAAGTAGAGGAAGACATCTCTCATCTGCTAACCTAGCAATCCTGGGTCTGGTCTGATAATATTGCCAGGTGTTCCAATATCACAGGAAACACTGTTACCCAGGGAGGAGAAAAATCCTTGGAATTCTATGTATTGTTTCCACTATCTGGGAAGAAAAACCTTTGACACTGATTACATCCCAAAGCTGGGAAGGTATCCCAAAGCTGGGAAGGTATCCCAAGGTCGTAAAGGAGGGAAAGGGCCCATAGTGCCTAAAGAAAGAAGCCTTTAATACCTTTAGGTATCCATGCCCCCAAGTTCTGGAAAACTAGCACCACCTTTTCAATAAGTAACTTCCTCTCTCTCATCTCACCAACTATATACTCTCTTGGAGTCCTTGGCCCCTGGGCCGCAGGCCTCTGGCCACACTAGGGCAAGCTTGCCACCCCCACCTTTGGTAACCCTTGTTTTGCTCTCCCATTTATTAATAAAATTTGCATGTATAATAGACTTGCTGATCTGTAATTCTTTACTGCATTGGCAAGAAGAACCAGGGTTTCTCCAATAATAATAATGAGATTTTATAGGTGGACTGGAGCTTTGCCATTCCCTTTTCTCCCAGGGCAGGGAATCTCCAGGTCCAGGTTTGGAGCAATCTGGATACACAAAGTCAGGTACTGTGCTATATTTACACAATGAAATACTACCCAGCAGAAAGAAAGGAGAAACTCCTACCCTTCCAAATAGCATGGATGAAAATGGAGTGTATTATGCTAAGTGAAATAAGCCACGTCAGTAAAGGACAGGTACTATATGATCTCACCTATAAGTGGGACTTAATGAACAAAATAAACAAATAGGCAAATTAGAACCAGAAATATGGAAAGAAAGAACAAAACGACAGCAACTAGAGGGGATGTAGGAGGGAGAAAAGAAGCAGAAGGGTCTAGTCAAGGAACAAGTATAAAGGACCCATGGACATGGACAACATGGTGAGGATTGATTACATGAAGGGCTGCAGAGGGTGTGTTTGGGCATGGAAGAGCAATGAGGCAACTATTGGGATAGATGTAATTGAACAATAGAAAAACTGAAAAAAAAAGAAAACAATAAAAAAAAAGAACACCTATAATCAATAAGAGATAATACAAGAGCAAACTAGGTAAGAGTGTAAATAGGCATGTCACAATAGAAAGAAACCCTAATAATCAATAGAGATTATTGATGAATGGTGTTCAATCTAACTATTAATCACAGAATCTGAATTTAAGCATATGAGGTCTATCCCAAAAGTATTGAGCCAATGTCAGTATAATTAAAAGCTTGCACAGCCAATACTTTTGGGACAGACCTCATATATGCATGGGTGTAAGTGTAAAGATTTAAAAACTTGAAAGTCTGACACACGGATCTGAAAATGTAAAGAAATAATATGTATCTTTGAAAAATATTTACACAGACCATTTGATGACATACATAGGAGAATGATAACCCTTAGTGAAAATGTAGGATATAAAATGGTAAATGTAGTATAATTTGATCTTGTAAAAATAATGGATCAGAGGGATGGCAGTATGAGAGATTTTAAAGTTTCAACAATTTGAACAGCTTAACTCAATAAAGGATTCCTTGCTCAACACACAAATACACCTGAGAGATCTGCACATTGGAACATCTAAAGGTGGGCAAGTGGAGCAAAATGGGAAGGCAAAGGGAGAGAGGCTGATACCAACCAGGGATGTAGCCTAGCTGCTGGAAGCTTACAGCAGGGCTCAGCCAGCAAAGGAGGAATCTGGTTGTTGCAGGCACCCCCTTCAGCTGGGAGAAACAGAGACTCAGTGGGCACTCCTATAGGAATGACAGCATGAACTACAGCTGAGCAGAGACCTGAGCAAGGACACACAGCATGGGAGTGCAGAAGTATAGCTGCAGTTGTTAGATGGTGTGCATTACAGACAGAAAAATAAAGCAACCTCCCCTTAGCTTTTCAGAGTTCACACTTTCCTTTGCTTTTGGTATCAGGTTACAGAGCACATTATCTGCAAGCCCAAGAACTAGTACTACAAAAATCACAAAATCACATTTCTCCATGCGGGGTGCGCACCCCGTGCTCAGTCCAGAGGGTCAAGGTATATGGGGCACTAGGCAGAGAGAGGACAGAGGTCACCATCACCAAGAGGACAACAAATAGCTGGCTGGTTCCCCCAGCCCCTCCCAGCTCAAACACACTGTAGCTACACTGATGGCAGCCAGAAACAATGGGTGGACACTGGCATCTCACAGAGCTAAAAAACTTGTGACTTAGTACCACTTACTGGAAAATAATGGAAAAACCTTTTCATATTAATCTGCAAGGGAAGTGCCACTCACATTTTAATGTGTGGACAGAGAGGGAATCCATCAAATACCATAAATAAGCAAGGGAGTGAAGCAGTTAACTAAATGAAAAACCTGCAGAAAACAAACGTAAAGACATGGAAATATGTGATATAAATGACAGAAAACTCAAAAGCAGTTCTGAAAATACTTAACAAGATGCAAGGAAATACAGAGAGGCAATTTAGCAAGCTCAGCAAACAACTTAATGAACAAAATTATTGAAAATTAAAAAAAAAAAAACAAATACAAGAGATAAAGGCTTCAATTTAAAAAATTCAAGAATGAACTAGCAAGCATAAGAAATAGGGCAAACCCAATAGGGGGGAAGGATTGGTGATATCAAAGATAGAAATCTAGAAATGACACAGAGGGGAAAAGAAAGAGACTTTAGCATTAAAGAAAAATCAAAGCTCTGTGAGAACTATCTGACTCCATCAGAAAGTGCAATATAAGAATAATAGGCATAGCAGAAGAAGAGAGATGTGAACTGTGAGTCTATTCAAATAGTTTATGAGAACTTTACAAATCTATGTAAAGAAACAGATACTCAAATCCAAGAAGTAAACATTGTATTAAACCCAAGGCACGTTGTATTAAAACTGTCAAAAAATAATGACATAGAAAGGTTTCTCAAGGCAGCCAGGAAAAAAAGAAGAAAATAACCTATTTTAAAAAAGCTCATTAGATTATCATCAGGCCTCTCAGCAGAAACTCCACATGCCAGAAGAGTGGAACCAAATATTAAAACTGCTGAAATTACCAGGCAAGAATAATATATCCAGCAAAGTTATTCTTTAAATATGAAGGAAAAATAAAGACTTCATTACCAGAAGACCTCCACTGAAGGACATATTCAAGGAAGTTACTCTACCTGAAACAAAGAACAAAGGGTCAAAAACCTACAAGTAGGACCATTAAAAAATCTTACAGCATAACTGGGGCTAATTTGTGACATAAAAGGAGGGGGAGGAAAAGTCTGAATTTGCAAAGGAGGATGGAGATGAATGGATTCAAAAGGAAAAGGACTACTGTACATATGAAATGTTTTTTGAAATCTAATAGTCACCACACACACTAAAACAAAACTGAGAAACATAGTGTAGAAAAAGAGAAAACAAGAAAAATTATGGAATACCACTGAACAAAAACAACACACCAAAACACAAAGGAAAAGAAACAATGGTGGCACAGCTCTACCAGAATAAAGAAGATAAAATACCTATAGGAAATCCTTATATATCAATAATTACCCTAAATTCAAGAAGACTGAAATATACTAAGTATATTATCTGACCACATCTTTTAAAATTAGAAATCAACTGCAAAAAGGAAGTAAAGGAGCATACTGAAGGAATGTGTGAAGATTAAACAACATACTACTAAAAAATGACTAAATCAAAGAAGAAATAAAAGGTGAGATCAAGTTATGTAAAGACAAACAAGAATGAACTTAACAAAAGATGTGAAAGGCCTATATACTGAAAATGACAAAGCATTATTGAAAGAGATTGAAAAACACAATGAAATCTATGTTCATGGATTAGAAGAATGGACATAGCTAAAATGGCCGTTATTACCCAAAGCAATATACTGATTTAATGCAACCCCCATCAAAATCCCAATGTTATTTTTTAAGAAATAGAACAACAACAATAACAAAAATATCAGATTTATAAGCAATCATGAGAGACCCAAATAGTCAAAGCAATCCTGGAAAAAAAAGGAACAAAGCTAGAGTTATCATATTACCTGACCTCAAATTATAATAGAAAGCATGATAGTCAAAAACAGCATGGTACTAGCAGAAACAGAAATGCAGACCAATGGAACAGAATAGAGAGCCTAGAAATAAACTCACATATAATGGGCAAATAATTTTTGACAAAGGAGCAAAACACACAATGGAGAAAAGAAAGCCTCTTCAATAAATGGTGCTGGGAGACTGAAAAGCCATATGCAAAAGAATGAAATTAGATTATAGTCTGTTGCCATATGCAAAAGAATGAAATTAGATTATAGTCTGTCTCCTTGTACGAGAATTCAAAACGGATCAGACACCTGAATATAAGATCTGAAACAATAAAATACATAGAAGAAAACATAGGTACTATACTTATGGACCTGAGTTGTAGAAAACATTTTATGAATTTGACCCAAAAGGCAAAGGAAGTAAAGACAAAAATAAATAAGTGGAACAAATATCAAACAAAAAAGCTTCTGCACAGCAATAGAAACCAACAGCAAAACAAAAAGGTCAACAAATGAATGGGAGATAAATGCAAACAATAGCTCCGACAAGGGGTTAATATCCAAAAAATATATTTTAAAAATTCATACAGCTCAATACCAAACAATCCAATTAAAAATGGGCAGAGAACCTGAACAGATACTGCCCTCAAGAAGACATATGGCCCTGACTGGTGTGGCTCAGCGGGTTGAGTATTGTCTGGCAAAGTGAAAGGTTGCCAGTTGGATTACTGGTAGGTACACATGCCTGGGCTGCAGGCTAGGTCCCTGGCTAGGGGTGTGTGACAGGCAACCTATCAATGTTTTTCTCTCACATCAATATTTCTCTCCCTCTCTTTCTTCCTCCCTTCCCCTCTATCTAAAAATAAATAAATAAAATCTTTAAGAAAAAAAAAGATGACATACAAATCAAAACTACAATGAAGGGGGAGGCAGAGGCAAGAAAGGGGAGCAGCTTAGACAAGAACCTAGTATAAAGGAACCATGGACATGGACAACAGGTGGGATTGACTTTGGGGGGAATGGGTGGATGGGGAGGGGGACAGAGGGGAGCAAAAAGGGGATGGATGTAATACAACAACAATAAAATTAAAAAAAAAAAAAAACTACAATGAGATCCCACCTCACACTTGTTAAAATAGCAAGACAGGTAATAACAAGTGTTGGGGAGGTGGTGCAGAACAAGGAACAACTCATTCACTGCTGGAGTGAATGTAAACCAACACAACCACTGTAGAAAAAAGGATGGTGATTTCTCAAAAAACTAAAAATAGTGTTTCCATCTGACCCAGCAATCCCTCTTCTGGTGATGTACCAAAAAATCTCAAAAACATTTATTTACAAAGATTTATGCATCCCTATGTTCACCACATTTACTGAAGCATTATTCACAGTTGCCAGATCACAGAGACAACCAAATTGTCCCTTGATTGAGGCCTGAAAAATAAGATGTTATATATATAATGGAGTTCTAAGAAAAGAGGAAATACTGCCATTTGAAACAACATGGATGGATCTTGAGAATATTATGTTAAGTGAAATAAGCCTGTCAGAAAGAGCTAAGAAGCATGTGATTTTTATTCATATGTGGGATATAAAACTGAAAACTCATAGACCCAGACAACAGTATGGTGGCTACCAGACATAAGGGGGTAGATGGACAGGGGTTTAGGAAAGAGTAAAGGATGCCAAATATATGGTGAAGGAAGATGATATGAATTTGGGTGGTGGACAGAGAATGCAACATATAGGTTATGTATCATAGAAATGTATACTTGAAACCTACGTGGCCCTACTAACCAATGTTACTTCAATACATTTAATAAAATTTAAAAAAAGAAAAAACACATCAAAATATTACCACTAGTTATTTGAGTGGTCATATTTTATTTTTCCTTGGTCATTCTGTATTTTTGAAATCTCTAAAATACTCATGTTTTTATTTTAAAATCATAACAAATATTACATTTAAAAAGAATAAAACTCAGCAAGTAGAAGTGGAACTATTTTCCAAGTAAGTGAACATTAGGTATATGGGGGCTATTGGGTAAACTAGAGACTTACAATCAAATGACATATATTTATTAAGCATTAACTTTCAGAAAAATAGAAGAGGAAACCCCAACACACTTTGGACAGTACCTACAGAAGTTCATCATGCATTTCTCCTTTCTCTTCTGCACATCTCACCTGGAGACGAGAACTGAGAAAGAAAAAAGTAATTGTGAGACACCAGGTTTTTCTTGTTGCTCAAACTAGTCAGAATCGAGGTCATTCCAGCCCCATTCCCCACCACACAGGCGATCTAAGAGGCATGGGAGACCATGCCCAATTCCAGTGTCTCAGGAGAAAACGGAGGTAGGTCACTGTTGTGGAAGGGCTGTAACCTGAACAAACCTCGCAGAAATTTCCCTACGACTTGGAGCCCTATACCTCTACACAGTGCCACATACATTAAGCACAGTCATACGTAAAACAAGAGGACATGCACTCTATAACCGCACACACACAGGCACACATAGTACTACAGCACCATGCAACACAGTTACATTCGCATAGTTGCACGTATGCTCGCAGTGTAGCAGGGTCAGAATCACACACTACCAAACGGCCCACAACACACATAGTCACAACCCACAATGATAAGAGTAAGCATCCCTTATCTGCACTACAGGAAGCTATGCCCAAGGACTCAGCTCCGTAAGGGATTCCAAGTTTCCTTTCTCAAGGGGTCGCAACCTGCACAGCTGAGCCGGTTCCGCAGGGGCCCACGATCACCCACCTCACTGTTTTAATGGCCCCGCCAGGCATAATAACGAAACGTTATGGAGTTTCAGCTAAAAGAGCGACCGGCCACTAGGCCCCCTGGGAAATGTGGTCCAGTGCGAGAACCATAGCCAAATACTTTTAGCGCCCTGCCTGAGCCCACCCGGAGCCACCGGTGTAGTCGGGTCTTAGAATTGCGACTAACAGCAGCTGAGTGGCACCCAGATGAACCTGAGTTAGGGAACCCACCTAACTCATTCTCTCCGTCTCACAGGAAAGGCAGGCTGCCTTCTGGCCGGAAGTTGAATGGGGCCCCGAGGCCTTCTGGGAGGTATTGACCTCTAACACCTGCTGTGGGAAACAGAAGCGGAGGATTGGTTTGTTCCCTGCACCTGGTACGGGACTTTCTTCCGGTTGCCTTCACCCAGTTCCCGGGAAACTGCGCGCGGGTGTGCGGTCAGGCGTTTCTCGCAGGTGACGCTGCTGGAGGAGGGCTGGGTTGCACGGCCCCCAGCTGCTGATCCTGCAGAGTCAGTAAGGAGGCCCAAAGTGTCTAGAGTATGTGCAGTGTATAGCACTCGGGTTGGGAGTATGCTTCTGAAGAGTGACTGAAGTTGTTGGAACAAGAAACTGGCAGGAGTTTGCGTGTGTGTGTGTGAGTGATTACGATGACGTGTGTGGTGTTTGTGTGAATGTCATGAAAGATTTGTGGTGAGGTGTTTGTGATCTGCGTTGGGTCTTGTGTTGTCTTTTGTGTAGGATTTGTCATAGTTGATATTAACAGTACACTATTGTGCACTGTAAGATGTGTTAGGAGAACAGATCTCATGTTAAGTGTTCTTACCAAAAATAAACAAACAAACCCATGAAATACAAAAAAAACGCAAGACATTTGGAGGTGATAGATATGTTTAAAACCTTGGTTGCAGTATCACAGAGGTATGCATATGTTCAAACTCATCAAGACATTTACATTAAATGTGCACAGCTTCCTAAAACATGAATTATACTTCAATAAAGCTAAAAAAAAAAAAAAAAAAAAAACACCTTGAATTTTTTTTTAATATTTTATTTCATTATTTTTAGAAAGAGGGGAAGGGAGACAGGCAGAGAGGGAGAGAGACATCAATGTATGGTTGCCTTTCACCTGCCTCCAGCCACGGACCTGACTGGAGACCTGGTTTGCAACCTGGTTAGCAACCTGGTTATGCGCCCTGGCTGGGGAATCGAACCTGCGACCTTTTGGTTTGCAGGCCGGCACCTTAACCACTGTGCTACCAGCCAGAGTGCTTAACTATTTTTAAGTCTGCATTACATTTACATTGCTATGCCATCTTCACCATCATATATTCATAGAACTCTTTTTATCTTGCAAAACAGAAACTGTACCCATTAAATAGTAACTCTCCATTCCTTTGATTACCCAGTCCTAGGCAACTACCATTCTACTTTCCGTCTCTATGAATTTGACTACTCTGTTATCTCATATAAACCAGATTATACAATATTTGTTCTTTTGTGACTGATTTATGTAACTTAGCATATGCCTTTAGGTTTCATCCATGTTAAGCATGTGCCAGAATTTCTTTCCTGTTTGTCTCAATATTTCATTGCATATTTTCTTCATTCATTCATCCAATAGTGAACCCTTTAATTGCTAACACCTTTTGACTATTGCAAATAATTCTACTATAAACATTTGTACCCAGTATCTATTCAAGTCCTTGCTTTGAGTTCTTTTGGGTATTATTTACCCAGAAATGGAATCTCTGGATACATATCACAATTCTATTTTAAATTTTTGGCCACCATACTATTTTCCATACTATTTTATCAACCTATTTTTTAAAAAAGATTTTATTTATTATTTCCAGAGAGAGGGGAAGGGAGAGAGGCAGAGGGAGAGAAACATCAATGTATGGTTGCCTTTTACCTACCTCCAGCTATGGACCTGACTGGAGACCTGGCTTGCAACCTGGGGAATCAAACCAGTGACCTTTGGGTTCACAAGCTGGTGCCTATCCACTGAGCCACCAGCCAGGCCTTCAACCTATTTTTGAATACCTACTATCAATGACAAAAACAGACAAAAGTAGTTTTCTGTTTTCATGAGGGGATAGATGTACACTATGTGTGATAATTTCCATAGGAAAAGTATCAGTAGAAATTGTGTGAGGAATTTTGGGAGTATATCTCAAGCATAGCACTTTTCAACATTTATTATAATCAAATGTTTTCTGTTTTATTTGTTCTGGTCTGTCATGGGGCAAGAATTAGTCTACTCTCTTGTGTATCACTTTTTTTTTTTTTTTTAATCAATGTATGGTTGCCTTTCACCTGCCTCCAGCTATGGACCTGGCTGGAGACCTGGCTTGCAACCTGATTATGTGCTCTGGCTGGGAATTGAACCAGTGACCTTTGGGTTCGCAGGCTGGTGCCTGTCCACTGAGCCATCAACCAGTACTTTACCTAGTAAAGGCTGATAGCAGATGATAAATTAAAATTTCTTAAATTAATAGGCATTTTATTTACTCATCCAATGTCAATGTGACAGGAGTATAATTCACATTTCAAATGCAGAGCATTACCAAAATTGTCAAGAAAGGAAATGGAGTAGGTGGACTTTTAATGCAGTTCCTTTTTCCTCCAAATACGGGGTTGCTGCAAATCTGTTTTCATTGAGCCCATACCTTTATACTCACAAAGGTATATTCACAAAGGTATTAATAGCATTGCTATTAAATTTCACTTTGTTTCTAAATTCTTGGTATCTCTGTTGAGAACATGGTTCATCCTGAGTTGCTGAGTCTTTGAGTCTTCCTCCAGACTCTAGCATCTCTGGTTAGTAACTGCAAGGAATGTGAACTATAAGCAAGGAAGCTAGTTGTTTAGGACTTTATTAGTCATCTATTTCTACTCAATAAATTACCTCAAATTTTGGTGGCTTACAGAACAATAAACATTTATTATCTCACAGTTTCTGTGGGGAGCAGCCAGTGACTTACCTGGGTATTAATGAAACTGCAGTCAGAATGTCAGCAGAACAAGTCACAAGAAAAGTAGTCTGGGAACATGGCTGATCAGACAATTTTGGCTGTTGGCAAGAGTCTCTCACTTCGGGCCCGCTGAGTATCTAAGGGTACAATATTTAAAATATGCACAACAAAAGCCACACTGGCCTTTTTCCCAATTACAGTTGACATACAATATTATATTAATATTAGTTTCAGGTGTAAAGCATATTGATTAGACACATATATAGCTTATAAAGTGATTACCCCCAGAAAATTTGTGCCCATTCGACAGGGTGTAGTTACTACAGTGTTATTGACCATGTTCCCTATGCTGTACATTACACCCTGTGACTACTTTCATAACTGGCAATTTGTACTCATTAATATCTTTACCTTTTTCACCCACCTCCCACCATTATCATGAAACCAAGAAGTTGTTCTGGGTATCTATGAGTTTCTTTTTGTTTTGTTTATTTATTTATTTATTTTTAATATTCCACATGTAAGTGAAATCATACAGTGTTTTTCTTTCTGAGTTATTTCACTTAACATAATAACTTCTAGGCCCATTCTTTTTTTTTTTTTTTTTTTCTTTTTTTACTTTTCAATGTATGGTTGCTTTTCACCTGCCTCCAGGCACAGACCTGACTGGAGACCTGGTTTGCAACCTTGTTATGTGCCCTGGCTGGGGAATCGAACCTGCAACCTTTGGGTTCGCAGGCCGGCACCTTATCCACTGTGCTACCAGCCAGGGCTTGTAGGCCCATTCTTATTGCAAATGGCAAGATTTCCTTCTATTTTTTTTTTTAATTTAATTTTATTGTTGTTGTATTACATCCATCCACTTTTTACCTTCCTCTGTCCCCTTCCCCACCCACCCACTACCCCACAAAGTCAATCCCACTTGTTGTCCATGTCCATGGTTCTTCCATACTAGTTCCTTGACTAAACTACTCCCCTTCTTTGCCTCCTCCTCCCCACACCACCACCCCCTGGCCCACTGAAGGTCTATTCATTGTATTCATGTATCTGGTTCTGTTTTGCTTGTTTGTTTGTTTTATTCATTATTGTCCTGAAATGGATGAGATCATATGGTGTTTGTCTTTCACTGACTGGCATATTTCACTAAGCATAATACTTTCTAGTTCCATCCATGTTGTTGCAAAGGGTAGGAGTTTCTTTTTCCTTTCCGCTGTGTAGTATTCCATTGTGTAAATGTACCAAAGTTTTTTGATCCAATCATCCACTGATGGGCACTTAGGCTGCTTCCAGCACTTGGCTATTGTAAATAGCGCTGCTATGAACATAGGGATACATAGGTTCTTCTGAATTGGTGTTTCAGGGTTCTTTGGGTATAGTAACAAGATCACTTTAAAGCATTCATAAGTTAAAGTTGGTTCTTATCTATTCAGCTGCCCTATGTCTTTTGATTGATGTATTTAATCCATTTACCTCTGTACCTGCGTTTCTGTCTGTCTCTCTGTTTCTTCATCTTCTTAAAGCAGACCCTTTAGCATCTCTTGCAATGCTGGTTTGGTGGAGATGTATTCTTTTAGACTTCTTTTGTCTGGGAAGCTCCTTATTTCACCTTCTGTTTTGAATGACAGTCTTGCTGGGTAGAGTATTCTTGGTTGCAGGCCTTTGTTTTTCATTGCTTGAAATATTTTTTGCCATTCCCTTCTGGCTTGTTGTGTTTCTGTTGAGAAATCAGCTGATAACCTTTTGGGAGCCCCCTTGTATGTTGTTAGCTGTTTCTCTCTCGCTGCTTTTAGGATTCTTGCCTTGTCTTTGAAATTTGCCATTTTCATTATGATGTGTCTTGGAGTAGGCCTGTTTGGGTTCATCTTCCTTGGGACCCTCTGTGCTTCCTGAGTTTGCATGACATTTTCTCTCCTCAAGTTAGGGAAGTTTACTGTTACTACTTTTTCAAAGAGGTTTTCTATCCCTTCCTCCTCGTCATCTTCTGGTATCCCTATGATATGGATACCATAGGGTTTTTATGTTTAATGTTGTCCTGAAGCTCTCTTAAAACCTCTTCATTCTTTTTCAGTCTTTTTTTCATTTTGTTGCACTGCCTGGGAATTTTTTTCTACATTGACTTCCAGCTCGCTCATCCGATCCTCTGCTTTCTCTAGCCTGCTTCATGATGAAGCTGCCAATGGCCAGTTGCCAATAGCCATGGCCTTCTGAATCATGAATAGTTTTCATGGAGGAATGTTCAAGCTTAATGCAAAATTTGATGCAGATTCATTGCTCTACTCTCTAAGTTACTGTGAATGTGATGGCCACATAGTATGCATGCTCACTCGACAGCGTATACTGCCTTCACTAACTAGTACAGTCAAGTTGTCATTGTTTACATATTCACATTCCAGTCCACCTCCTTGGTACCAGGGTTATATCAATGTCGTGCAAACCATCCTTGTTATATTAACAATGGTTGGACTTTTTCTGAATAGGACACATATATACCACTTGTTCTTTCTCCCCTTTTTTTTTTTTTTAATTTTATTGTTGTATTACATCCATCCTCTTTTTGCTCCCCTCTGTCCTACCACTTGTTCTTTATCCATTAGTCTCATCAATGGACACTTAAATTGCTTCCATGTCTTGGCTGTGGTAAGTAATGCTGCAATAAATATAGGAGTGTGCATATCTTTTCAAACTATTGTTTATGAGTTTCTTGAGATAAATATCCAAATGTGGAAATGATGGGTGATATGGTAGTTATATTTTTAATATTTGAGGGGCCTTCATATTATTTTCCATAATTGCCACCAATTAAAAACCCACCAACTGTGCACAAGGGTATGATTTTCTTCATGTTCTTACCAACACTCATTTGTTGATTATTTTGGGTTTAGGTATAGAAGCTTTTTTTAAAATTACAGTTTACATACAGTTTTATTTTGTATTAGTTCCAGATGTAGTTCCTAATAATTAGACAATCATGAACTTTACAAAGTGTTTCCCCTGATCTGTCCAGTACCCACTTGGCACCATAGTTATTACATTATTAACTACATTTCCAATGCTATAATTTACATCCCCATGACTATTTTTTACTACCAATTTGCATTTCTCAATCCCTTCACCTTTTTCTTCCAGATCCCAATCCTCTTCACCTCTGGCAACATTAGTCTGTTTCTATTTTGTTTGTTCCCTTATGTTGTTCATTAGAGGCCACATATGGGTGAAATCATTCAACATTTGTCTTTCTCTGACTTGGCTTATTTCACTTAGTATAATACTCTCTAGGTCTGTCCAGGCTGTTGCAAAGGGTAAAAATTTCTGCTTTTCTATGGCCAGATTTCTTTGGATAAATTCCCAGAAGTGGAATCACTGGGTAATAAGGCAGTTCCACTTAACATTTTTTTGCTGAATATCCATATTGCTTTCCACAGTGGCTGCATTGTCTGTATTCCCACCAACAGTGCAAAAGGGTTCCCCTTACTCACAACCTCAAGCACTTGTTTGTTGATTTATTGATGATGGCCATTCTGACTGGTATGAGGTGACATCTCATTGTGGTTTTAATTTGCATTTCTCTGATGATGAGTGACATTAAGCATCTTTTCATATGTCTACTTGTATTGGCCATCTGCATGTTCTCTTTGGAGGTGTGTCTATTTAGGCCCCTTTGCCATTTTTAAATTGGATTGTTTTTTTGTTTGTTTGTTTGTTTTGGTATTGAGTTTTATTTATTTATTTTTATTTTTAAATTAAAAATAAACTAGTTTACAATGTTTTTAAAAAGATTTTATTTATTATTTTTCAGAGAGAGGGGATGGGAGAGAGGCAGAAAGGGAGAGAAACATCAACGTATGGCTGCCTTTCACTTGCCTCCAGCCACGGATCTGGCTGGAGACCTGGTTTGCAACCTGATTTTGTTGCACTGACTGGGAATCAAACCAGCAATCTTTGGGCTTGCAGGCCTGTGCCTTATCCACTGTGCCACCAGCCAGAGCTAGGTGTTGAGTAGGTGTAGGGCCATTCCTCATATCTGCCCCTTTTACCAATCTTATTTTGACTTCATTTTTATGTTCTTAGTTGTAGGAATTCTGTCCAGCTAGTCTTGGGGTGGTTCTCAATGATATTTGTTCTATAGTTTAGTTGTAATTTTGATGTGATCATGGGAAAATGGGAGCACTATTTACCTACTCAGCCATCTTTTTTAAATATATTTATTTGTTTATTTATTTATTTAAGAGAGATAGGAAGAAAGGGAGAAAGAGGGAAAGAGAGAAACATTGATGTGTGAGAGATACACTCATACATCGACCAGTTGCCTCTTACATGCCCCCAACTGGAGACCTGGCCTGCAATCCAGGCATGTGCCTAGATCAGGAATTGAATGTGTGATCTTTTGGTTCACTAGCCAGTGCTCAATCCACTGAGCCACATCATCCAGGGCCATACTCAGCCATCTTGACTAAGTTCCCACAATGTCTTTTATGACCTAACCTTGGAAGTCAATGATACATTGTCATTTCTGTAATATCCTATTTATTATGCAGCTCAACAAAAGACATGACTACCAGAAAGCAATGATCACTGGGACTCATCTTGGAGGCTGGTTACTACAGGCACCCAATGAGAAGACATCCAAGTAAATTAGATATATGTCATAGGTCCTGCTTCCCCAAAGATAAGACAGGTCAATGTTGTAAGTAGAAAGATACCATCTGTCATGGAAGGAGCCCTGTTGACTTGAGAAACTGGAGAGTACCAAAATAGAGTTGACCCTAAAATTGCTGGACCTGAATACTATCTTAATCCTTCTGCCAAGACTGGGCAAGGCCTGATGCCATTTCAGTGTTTAGAGATTAGCGTAGTTGTGTGATAATGGAGCATGATGACAGACCCAGATGATAGGAAGGAGAGATGAGGTGTGTCATAGATGGACAGGATTTAGGAAACAGAAAGAGATTGTACATTTAGGGACAGAGAAAGTGGAATGAGTTAGGAAATTTCATACTTTTATCAAGAAAGTTCGCGTGGTGTTATTGACTGTACAGGGTAGACTTCTTTTTTTTTTTTTTATTCACTTGACTATTGATTGATATTTTAAAGTATTTTAAATGTAATTTCTATTTCTATATGTATTTTAAAATACATATAGATTTTAAAGTGCTGTTACATATATAACCATAAACAAAAATTTCCTCTTCTATCCCTTTCCATTCCCTATTCACTTTAATCATTTTTTTTCTGGATATTCTGAATAACCATAACATCCAGAAAACCACCTATTTTGAAACCACTTTCTAAATGACATTCTCATATGGGTAATGTTAATTGCTCAGTTTTACGTATTACCTATGGACTTTTGACAGTGGAGATAAGGATTGATCTGTTTCTTTTTAACCCCTTCCCCATTATCTTCACTCCATTCTACTGACTCTTCTTCTTGCCCTTATTTCTTTTTTATTAAATTGGGGTGACACTTGATTTTAAAATCATATAGGTTTCAAGTATGTGTGTCCATCACCCAACAGTAATATCATCTGTCACTTGCCCTTCTTTTTAATAGGGTTTTTTTGTTTGTTTGTTTGTTTTTTGTTTTTTAGGTTGAAGGTAGACTAAATGACAGGATATATATGCAGTTTATTCTGGGTTACTCAGTTTAGCCAGCAAGAAGTCCTAGATTGTCTTGAGGAATAGAAACCAGAACTCCTGCTTTAGAGAGGCAAATAAGAAATGAATTGGGGATAGCAACTCATCTTTCAATATGACCATTTTTACCCAATTCCTTGATTTTCTCCATATTGCATATTGTAAATTCAATGCCCTACTTTTCAGGCTGACCCCAAATTTCTGCTCGCAGAAATATCTAGTACCTCCATTCCTAAGCCTTTTAAGGGTTCTGCCATGGTTTTCCCAAGTTAAATTAGATACCAGGCATTTGTTCTCTGACTTCCCAAATTTGATTGACACCTCTTATTTGCTGAAGTCCTTGTGAAGTTTGACTTCTTTTGTTTCTTTATTTTCATTTTGGTTGGGTTTGGTAGATAGCAAAAATAAAAGCAATTATTCAGTCTTATGTTTATAACTTGAAGGCCCTGAATTTTTTATGATAAAAATATAATAAAATTACTTTAAAATATTGTTAGAATCATGACTGAATTTTATTTCATTATTCAAATGTTCTACAGTGTCTATAACCTATCTCACTATAGTTCTTTTTTCCAAATTCTCTACAGTGCTTTATAAATGATTTAATTCTTAAATCTTTGTTATTGTATATGGGAAATGCTATATTGCCAGTGGATTCATTGGGCATCCTAAACTTAGCTCTCTGGAAATTCCTATCAGACCCCACATAATTAAATGAGTCATTTTGAGTCAAATGTACATTTCACTGTTTCTATAGTCTGGTGGTGATTAAAATTTATCAGTACTCTGATTTTTAGCCACCTGGTGCTAAAGAGTTCTATAATTCTTTTCCTGGAATTCTGAGTCAATCTTTGTTATTTCTCTGCCCTCAGCTTGGTGTTTTTAGAACTCAATTCTTCTTGTGAAAGAAGAGGATATGATCAAACCTCTTATACATTTTAAGTACGTTTTTCCTCCTGAATTATTTTGAAGGACAATATCGTAACCTACCAGTAAGTTGAAAAAACCAAATTGGTGAAAATCAAGCTAAGAAAAAAATATAGATATCAGAAACAGGTTTATATAATTATCAAAGTTTAGTTCAAATTTAAATGTGATCTGGAGAAACAGAAGAAAAGTGGATTGTAAAGTCTATTTTATAAATTGCACTGTTTATGAGGAAAAACAAAATTAATGGGAGAAAATATTTTACATTGACACCTAAGTAAAAGATTTTTTTTTAAAGATTTTATTTAATTTTTTTTAGAGAGAGGGGTAGGGAGAGAAGCACAGAGGGAGAGAAACATCAATGTGTGGTTGCCTTTCACCTGCCTCCAGCTACAGACTTGGCTGGAGACCTGGCTTGCAACCTGGTGATGTGCCCTGGGTGGAAATTGAACCAGCAACCTTTGGGTTCACAAGCTGGTGCCTATTGGCTGAGCCACCTAAGTAAAATAAAAATGTCTTTTAATAATTCCATAAATCTTATACTTTTAAGGTAATTTAAAAAATGATCTGTTTTTGCCAAAGATTAAAAACTGAAATGACCTTGAATAATAAGTGAAACACATCTTTCAAATGATCCTACATATATATTTTCTTCCATTGAGATTTTTATAACTTGGCCTAAAATGTATACTAACATTCCATGGCAAAATCTTGTTATTCTGGTATCCGTAGTGTTACTGAAACCCAACCAGTGGAGAGTGGGGGTCCTACTGCTCACTGTCTACCAGGCAAAATCTCCAAAGATGGAGTTCAGTGGAAAATAAGGGAATCTTATTTAATGGCAAGTTTCTTCCTAAAATATCAGGGTAACAAAAGTAAAGGGAAAGGAAAAGTCAGAGTATGACATAAAAAATAGCTATTTCAATAGTTGTCATTACAATTACCACATAAATTTAAGAACTGAAAATAACACAAGAAAATTTGTTAACTGTGCTATTATAACCAAAGTCTTTGGAAATAATGACAAGTTTCCACCCAAAAGTCTGTTCCTTCTAAGACACCCCAAGAAAAATCACCCTAGCACCCTCTGCCAGCTCAGCTCAAGGTTACATTAGGAAGCTCTTTAACCCCCAAAGTATCATAAATATAGGAAGCTTAGCTGGTCTCTAGTCACTTTCCAGCTTCAGTCATCTTTCAGAGTCTGTGCCCCCAGTCCTCCAATCACAGGACCCCATGGCAGAAATTCTTAAAAGGACATTGCATAAAATGATATTGGCACCCACTTAATCCTGGGCTCCAGCAGATGGAGGGCAGAGTGGACTAGAGATGCTTCAGGAGAGTTAGGAGCAGTGGCTTTGGGGACAGAACTGAAAGATCAGCCTGAGGAACTCCAATGTTGACTCATACCCCATATTACAGAAGGTGTCTTGCTCAGGCAGACAACTCTCCTCCAAGTGGCATCAGCCTGAGGGCAAGCAATAGCCCCACCCACAGGAACTACTCTGCCTGGCTCTGTGGTGTGTAAGCCAGGCTGCTGATTACCAATTGATCAGAAAACAACAGAAGGAGACTGTGGATTACTGATAGTCTTGAACAGGCTGCATAGGCCCAGACTGGGACACTATCCGAAGTCACCAGGGAAGGATCCAGAAAGAGAAGAAAGTGCTAAAAACTGGATACTACTGATACAAATTTCACCATGGTCTTCATGATTTTTAATTTTCTCTCCTGCATAGCTTTCTAGCATTCATTTTTGTCCTTCCAGTTTGTGCATTTTAAGTAACTAGTTTTTATATGATAACTTATTGCAAAGCTCATATGTTGCTTTTCCCTTCTCTTACTCCATTTCACCATCTGATTTCTTCTTCTTATTTTTCTTTTAAATTCTATCTTCTCTCTTGCTACAATGTTTTTCTGTTCTGCACTCTCCTTCCCCCTCCAGCATCTCAAAACCACTTTTCTTGTCATTAACCACCTCACATTCTTTTTCCCATTCTTAAAATATACTTATTCTATCTTCACATTGATCAGTCTTTGCTCAATGGATCAGTCTTTGCTCTTAGATTGGCTATGGTTATAGTGGTGGTTGAGGCATTTCTGCAATTTTATTCATAGAGATTCAGATTTTGGTATTTCAAATCTCAAATCTTATTGTTTTCCTCCCCTACTACCCTTCCTCCAGCCCTTTCTTTGCTTCATTTTAAATTTGATTTTTTTCCTGTTTGATTGATTTTCATTTGCTTGGTATTCCTTCTCCCTCTATCATTTCAAAATCACTTCCCTTTCCTCTAGGTATCTCTTAAGCTTTCCCTTCTTTCTTTTGTCCCTCTTATTCCCTTCTCACTTATATGAATCTTTGTTCATTGGCTGTCAATAGTGCTGTAGTAAGACTTTTCCTCTAATTTGGTTCCTATGTTTTTTTACTTCATTTTTTGTTTTTGTTTTCTTTCTCTCACTATGCATATATTTATAACTTTTATTTAAATGTAATGATATGCATTTCCCTTCTCTTCATGTCGCCCTTTTCCCTCCCATTTTTAATATACACTGTAAACTTTACTTGCTTTCTCTCATTGACTTGTCCCTATTTGCTACTCTTATTGCTCCTCTCTCTCCCCTCTCAAAAATCATTTTCATTTAGTTACTCTTCTCATCTATCTTTTCTTTCTGATAATAGTCTCATTCTCTTTATATCTTTATTAATACTGGTGTATTTGCTGTTGATAGTGTGATTGTGGGTGGGTGTTATTACTGTGGCTGAGGGTTTATTTTCTGGGTTGTTTGTTTTTTTGTTTTGATAGTACTTCCACAACAGTACACAAGATGTGGAGGGTTGAGTGACTCTCAAGTCAGTTAGCTGGAGGGAAGGACCTATCAAAGAGCAACACAACAATAACCAAAACCCAATTACAACCATACAGCCCAAATAAATGGCATAAAGGGAATATCAAGAGCATTAAATTCAGCAAATTAAGGACATTGCCTCACTGAATCCCACAGGTCTCCTATCACAAAGGGCCACACTATGAAGATAGGGACTTAAACCAGATCAGTCTAAGAAGCAGAAATGAATAAGAAGAGTCATGTAAAATGGGGAGAAAAAAAATCCCAATTGAAAAGAAAGGAGGAATCCCCAGAAAGGGTGCTAAATGAAGTAGAGGCAGGCATACTATCAGACTTTGAATAATTGAAAATAATGATTATAAGGAAGCTCAGTGAGTTCAGTAAGCTCAGAGAGTACTCCAAAGAACTCCAGGGAAGCTACGAGAAACTTACTGAGAACTACACCAGCATTAAAAAGGATATAGAAACTATCAAAGAGCCAGAAGGGAATGAAGAATACAATTTCTGAATTAAAGAACACAGTAGAAGGAATCAAAACCAGGCTAGATGAAGAAGAGCATTGGATCAGCAGGCTGGAGGACAACATAGAAAAAATATTCCAGACAATACAAACAAACAAAACAAGTTTTAAAAAAATGGAGAATGGAGAGGGTTTAAGAGAGCTGCAGGACAACATGAAACATAATAATAGCCATATCATAGGGATACCAGCAGGAGAAGAGGAGGAGCAAGGAATAGAAAACCTGTTTGAAAAAGTAATGACAGAAAAGTCCCCAAAGTTAATGAGAGAAAAAGTCACCCAAGTCCAGTAAGCACATAGGGTCTCAATCAAGATGAACCCAAAGAGGCCCACTCCAAGACATATCTTAATTAAAATGTCAAAGTTCAAAGACAAAGAGAGAATCCTAAAGGCAGCAAGAAAGTAACAGGTAATAACATACAAGGGAGCTCTGATAAGGCTATCAACAGATTTCTCAATATAAACACTACCAGAAGGGAGGGGCAAAAAACATTCCATGCATTGAAAAGTAATCATGACTACTCTACTTAGCAAGGCTCTTATTCAAAAATGGAGGTGAAATAAGGAGTTTTCCAGATGAATGGAGGCTTAAAAAAAATACATACCCACCAAATCAACATTGTAAGAGATGCTAAAGAACTGCTTTGAAAAGATGAAGAAAAAGAGAGAGAGAGGAACACAGGTACAAAGAAAAAAATGACATTGAATAAGTACCCATCAATAATAACCTTAAATGTAAATGGATTAAAGTCTCCAATCAAAAACATAGGGTAGCTGATAAGAAACCCTATGGATAAGAAACCATGACTCATATATATCCTGTCTACAAGAGACCCACCTCAGAAAAAAAGATCTACAGAGACTGAAAGTGAAGGGATGGAAATATATTTCAAGAAAATGGACATGAAAAAAATGCTGGAGTGGCAATACTTTCTTCAGACAAAATAGACTTCAAAACAAAGCCCATATGCCCTGGCCGGTAGCGCAGTGGCTAAGGTGCTGGCCTGTGAACCTAAAGGTGGCAGGTTCGATTCCCCAGCCAGGGCACATAACCAGGTTGTGAACCAGGTCTCCAGTCAGGTCTGTGGCTGGAGGCAGGTGAAACGTAACCATACATTCCTCTCTCTCTTCCTCTCTCCCTTCCCCTCTTTCTAAGAATAATAAAATAAAATCTTAAAAAAAAAAAAAAAAAAAAACAGAGCCCATAAAAAGAGACAGAGAAGAACATTTCATAATACTTAAGATAACACTCCATCAAGAAGATATAACTCTTGTAAACATATATGCAGTCAACATAGGAGCACACAAATACATAAGGAACATATTAATAGTAGCAAATTTTAACACCCTATTGTCAACAATGGACAGACATTCCAAGCAAAGTAATGAAAAGGATATTGTGGCATTGAACAATACTCTAGATCAAATGGTCTTAATTGATACATATATATAGAGAGAGAACCTTTTACACCAAAAAAGCAAAAGTACACATTCCTTTCAAATGCAAATGGAACATTCTCAAAATAGACCACATGGTAGGACACAAAACAAGCTTCAATAAATTGAAGAAAATTGAATTCATTATTTAGCATTCTCTCACTTCACAATGGCTTGAAAGTAAAAACCAACCTCAAGGAAAACATTCAAGAACATTCCAATTGCTGAAGACTGAATAACACTATTAAACAATGAATGGGCTAACAATGAGATCAAGGAAGAAATCAAATGGTTTCTGAAACAAATGAAAATCAACACACTACAGCCCAAAACCTAGGGACACAGCAAAAGCAATCCTGAGAGGGAAGTTCATGGTAATATAGGCCTACTTAAAAAGTATAGAAGAATTTCAAAAAAACAACTTAACCTTATATTTACAAGAACTAGAAGAACAACAACAAACAAAGCCCAGAGCAAGCAGAAGGAAGGAAATAATCAAGATCAGAGTAGAATTAAAGGACATAGGACTAAAAGTATAAATAAATTCAAGAGTTGCTTCATTGAAAAGTTAAACAAAATTAACAAGCCTTTAACCAGACTTATCAAGAAAAAGAAAGAGAACTGAAATAGATAAAATCAGAAATGAAAGAGAAGAAATGAAACCAATACCACAGAAATACAGGGATTATAAGAAATTACTACAAACAACTATATGACAAGAAATTGGACAACCTGGGTGAAAGAGACAAATTTCTGGAAACATACCCTCTTCCAAAACTGATTAAAGCAGAAAGTCTGAATAATCCCATAACAACTAGATAATTGAAGCAGTAATTAAAAAAAAAAAATCTTGGCACTCAAAATCCCTTAACTGGATGGCCTCACAAGCAAATTTTAGGGAAGAGCTAACTTCTATCCTTCTGAAATGGTTGCAAAAATTTTAAGAAGAGGAAAGACCCCCAAACTCTTTCGAGACCTGTGTTATATCAATTTCAAAACCAGATAAAAGCATGACAAAGAAAGAACCCTACAGGCCAATATTGCTGATGAAATTAGATTAGCAAATTAGAAATACTGCTAAAATCCTCCACAAAATTTTGGCAAACTGGATCCAGCAATACATTAAAAAGGTTATACACTACGATCAAGTGGGATTCATCCCAGGGATGCAAGGGTGATGTAATATTTGCAAATCAATAGATGTAATAAATCACATAAACAAAATGAAGGACAATAAAACATGATCATATCCATAAGTGCTTAAAATCTCAGCACTGAATCAATTTCTGATAATATTCAGTGAAGTGGGAATA
>PVIW01012543.1:0-31548 GCA_004026585.1 Noctilio leporinus
GTAAACTGTACATGAAGGGATGTGATTGAAGTCTGCAATTTCCTTAGCAGTTTGCCCTGCATGCAGTCCAGAAATTATGGTTATTCTAACATCATATTCCTTTGACATGGTGGTTGCTCTCAGAATTTAATAATTTATATCTGAAACAATGATGTTAAATCATAACCTTAGAATCATAACCTTAGTAACATAGTTTTTTAATAAACACATGAAATAAGGAGATACAAAGTTATTGCCAATGTATTGCACACAACCTGTGTATTGGGTTCATGTTATTTTGCAGCTCCCTCAAACTCTCATTATTTGCCAGTCTTTTCTCATTTTGTTGTATTGTCACCCAAAAGATTTTTTCTACTTTGATCAGCGAGCTTGCTGATTCAATCCTCTGCTTCATCTATCCTGCTCTTAATATCTTCTACTGTGTTCTCCAGTTAATAAATTGTGTTCTTCATTTCCTCCAGGGTCCTACTGATAATTTCTATGTCCTTTTTAATGTTGGTGTAGTTCTCAGTAAGTTTCTTGTAGCTTCCTTGGAATTCTTTTTAGTTCCCTTGCAGTCCTTTGTAGTGTCCCTGGAGGTCTTTATAGTTTTCTTTGTGCTCATTTAGTTTATTGAGCTTCTGTATAATCATTATTTTGAATTTTATGTGTAATGGTTTGTTTGCCTCTATTTCATTTAGCACTCTTTCTGGGGATTCCTCCTTTCCTTTCTTTGGAGGGTTGTTTCTTTGTCTTACCATTTTAGGTAACTCTTCTTGTTTGTTTCTGTTTCTGTTTCTTAGATTGGTCTGCTTTGACTTCCTGTCTTTGTGGCACGACCTTATGTGATAGAAGACCACTTTCTTCTCCTTCTGGATCTGCCCTTGGTCAAAGTTCCATAAATTTCATAACTTTCATTCTGGCACTCTGGTTGTCTGTGAGGAGATCTAGTTGGACGGTGACCTTGTTAGCTGGTCTGCTGAAATTTCCTCTTGTATCAGCTCTCTGCTATGAGCTGCTGCTGGGTTGAGTTCCTCTCATTGGACCTCTGATATACTTTAGTTCTTTGTGCTTTTGTTTAGCAAAGGTGCTTTGCCCACGCACAGGTGTGCAAGCCCAGGGTCCCTGCCAAGGCTTGGGTCTTGCCTCAGCTTTTTTTCCAAAAGAGTCTCTGTGTGTATAAGCCCTGACTGGTGGCATAGTGGATAAGGCACTGGTCTGCAAACCCAAAGGTTGCTGGTTTGATCCCCAGCCAGGGCACATAACCAGGTTGCAAACCAGGTCTCCAGCCAGGTCCATAGCTGGAGGCAGGTGAAAGGCAACCATAGATTGATGTCTCTCTCCCTCTCTGCCTCTCCTTTCCCCTCTCTCTAAAATTAATAAATAAATAATATCTAAAAAATAAAAATAGCCTCTATGTAGCCCCCATGCTGCAACACCATTTCCTGGGGGACCCATTCTCTATGTACTTCCCCTTTCCAAAAATCAAATAACCTCTCCCAGTCAGGGCTGGCCTCTGTTTTGCTACATTTCCAACACTTTCATTCAAACTTTCACACTGAATCCTTCTTGGATGTCACTGGGAAGGGTGTCTATGGCAGGAGTGAAATTTCCAGGGCCTGTGTTGCCCTGCCTCCTCTCTTCAGCTGGATAGTTCCTGGCTAATAAGCTGATTTGTAGCTGCCCCTACTCAATGCAGCCAGAGGCACTGGACTGGGCAGCCCTGGAGGCTCAGCTTGGAAAATGCAGGTCATGTTTTTTGCCAACTCCCACTCAGTCCTATTCCTGTTTTCACTAACTCACAGCTGCTCTCACTCACTCTCTTCTCTGTGCTTTTACTCCAAGTCCATTCCTCAATGGAAGCAAGTAGACAGATCTTGCAGCTACTCTGCCACCATCTTTCCTGCCTCATTCTCACTTCTTGTCTTCATAAAAAAAAAAAAAAAATCTCTACTCGATACAGAATAAACTTTTATCTTTCGTTCCCTGCCTCTTTTACTTTATTGATATGTCCTTTTATTTATTTCTAATTAATTAATAATTTGTATTACTTTATTGTTGTTGTATTACAATTGTTTTATTTTCTCCTGTTGCTCTCCCCTTTCCTTCTCCCTTCTCCCACAGTCAATCCCCACCTTGTTGTCCATGTCCATGGGTCTTTTTACATTAGTTTCTTGTATTCTTTTAGATTTAACCAGAAATTTTATACTTTTCTTCTTAAGTTACTAAGTCTCATTAGCTTCTGCAATTTTCTCTCTTTTGTTGTACTCTGAGCTCTACTAGTTTTCCTGATTCTTTTTTACAAATTCCAAGAAGCTCTGGACAACACAGACACCATAGCAGATGAGATAGGGGAGGAGCTATGACTAATCATACATGAATCCATTTATCACAAATATACGCACTGAGATTTTGGGAGGAGACATTTGAACAAAAGCCCCATATAGCTAAGGTACATTTGAAAATATTAACATGTTATCTACCTTAGTTTTTGTCAAGTTTGTTTAAGTCAGATATTATTAATCCCATTTTCAAGATGAGGAAACTAAATTTCATGGAGATTAAATACACTACCACAAAATGGAAGTTCAACCCCCATATATATGTTATTTAAAAATTTAAAATTATATTATATAACATATTGAAAAAATATCAGTTTGTGTGAAATCATCTATGAAAATTATTTCCAAATGCATAATACATCCAAAATTTAGTTTGAATTATACAAATTTATTTATTTATTATATTTTTGAAAGACTTTATTATTTTTAGAGAGAGGGGAAGGGAAAGAGGCAGAGAGGGAGAGAGACATCAATGTATGGTTGTCTTTCACCTGTCTCCAGCTATGGACCTGGCTGGAGACCTGGCTTGCAACCTGGTTATGTGCCCTGGCTGGGGAATTGAACCAGCAACCTTTGCGTTCACAGGCCAGTGACATCCACTGTGCCATCAGACAGGACATACAAATTTATTTGCTATTAATCATTTCTAAAACAAATATTTATTTAATAAGATTTTTAAAAAATTTACAGAATCTAGATTCATCTCTCTTTCCTTGATACTTGTCCTCTTTTGAATATTGGATTTTTCCTTGTATCTTTCTCCATTTTTACCAAATCATGACACTATGATACTGCTGAAGGCTTACTCTGTTTATTTAGGGTCTAAAGTATATAAAGTATATTTAAAGTTTTCTGCCTATTGTGGAGCTATGTGATTTATTCTTCCCTTTTTGCTATAAAAGAGAATTCCACTAATGTCTTTACCTGGAGACAGATTTAGATTGAGAAGAAGAAGTAACACCCAAAGAAATTTAAAGAGGTGATTTTAAAATCCATGAAGATTTATAAAGGAAAATACTATACATTTCTATGTAAGATAAATTATCCATTTCATAAAATAAGACATTTAAGGCTACTGAAACTACAGTAATGTCGCATCATGGAAAAAAATAAAAACTGCATAAAGGTCCTAGAAATATACCTATGCATATATAAAGATCCCTAACTGAAGGCAGAGCTGGTCTGCAGATCAATAGGGATACAAATTACTTTCAACAAGTGGTGCAGGGTTGATTAGTCATTTACAGAAAAATATAAAATAACAACTACCTCATACCATACCCAAAACAGACACAGGCAACAACAATAATAATAAGGTGGACTAAATGCTTAATTGTGAAATATGAAACCATGGTATTTGTAGCAGATGATATAAGAGAATACTTTTGTGACTTTGGGGTAGTTAGGCATTCTTAATTCACAAGTACCACAAACTGTAAGAAAAGAGATTTAAAATTCAATTATATTTTAATTAAAAATTAATGTTAATAAAACATTGAAATAAAGAGAAAAGACAGAGTGGGAAAAGATTGTTGAAACACACATAACAGACAAGGGGTTAGTGTATAGAAAATATACCAAAAGTGCTAGCAAAAAGAAAAAAAACCTTAACAGAAGGACAAAATACTGATGAGGAGAAAACATTATTTTAAATTGAAATGGCTAATAAATGTATGTAGGATCTTTCAAGCTAATTAGGAATAAGGAAACTACAAATCAGATAAAATGCCACTTCACACTCAAATTAAAACACAAATTAAAACCCTTGCTAATATCAAGGACTTGCAAAGATTTGCAGAAGTAAGACCAATTTGTGGAAAGATTGTCAATTACTACAACCTTCCTGAAAGCAATTTGGCACTATATTATGTTAAAGATGTGGACACCCTGTGATCCACTAAGTCCACCATCTACATAGTATATTCCAGAGAGAAACACTTACTTTCCTACTTGGAGGAGAATATTAATAGAATCTATGATTGTGATAGCATGCATGCACATATGCATACACAAACATTCAAACAGGAAGCAACTCAAATTTCCACAAGAAGAAAATAAAAAAAATAATAATAAATTGTGGGATATCTAGGAAAAAGGGCAAAAACTTCCAGTGGTGTCAATGGATGATTGATAGCTGCATAAAAATTATGAATAAGTCTCAGGAACATAATATTGGGTGAAAAAAATAAAACCAAATGGCAGCAAAGAATGATTCCATTTGTATAAAGTTCAATGTGTAACACTAAATACTAAAATACTATATCTTAGGGATACTTTTATATGCAGTAAAACTATCAAAAACATCTTGGAATAGGAGGAAGGAATTGAGATAAGATGATGATGGGAGGCCTTCAAGGTGGTATCTTGTTTTGTTTTACATGTGGGTGGTGAAAAATGTCTTTTCAATTTACAACTTATTTTTCCTTTCTGTGTCCACTACTCATACTTGTTTTTATTACCACAGACAAGTGCCTTTGAACCCAGTTTCCCCAATGGTTTATTTGATGTTAGCCCATGCCTTCCCAAAGCATCACTCATATTTCCTCACATAAATCTACCTGACAGACAGACAGGTCTCCCTACTTTAGAATTCAGTGGCCAATCATGGATAAGGAGTTCTGCTCCCACTGCCCCTTTTTTGGTCTTTGCTCCCCTCTGTCACAGTTCAGGGGACAGCTGCAAACTAGAAGATGATGGTCTTGAGTGGAATGTAAGATGATCCATTTCTGTTGTGTTATCTGGTGAATTATGCATTATTTACCTCAGGAATAAATAAAGCCCCTTCCACCTCCCGCTTACCCCAGGCTTACTTTCTGTGAATAGGAGCTGGCAGACTTGTTAAAGCATGAAAGAATCCAACACTGATGGGCAAGGAAATGGCTCAGTTGATAACAATAATGATGTGGGCAGAAATGTGGTGAGCAAATGAATGTCTAAAGCAAGATAAAACAAGCCAGTGAGAGAGAATTGTAAATGCAACAATTAGACCCAAAGGTAATTGACAGAAGTGGAGAATTTTTAAGATGAAGGTTGGAGAATTAGGAAAGATTTCATGGGATGTGTTTCTAAAATAGGAATTCATATTGTAAGAAGAAAATAGTGTTTTAAATGTGTAAAATAAGCTACAGATGAACTTGAAGAATAATTTAATTCCCTGGCAAAGTTCTAAAATTAGCATGAGCCATCATAAAAGGTTGAGTCACTTAATAATGTCATGAGAATATATACATGACACATTGGCATATAGTATAAAATATCCCCAGAAGAGATGGAACTTAGACCAAATCCTGATGCTATATGCTGTCTTGGCTCTTTTCTCCTATTTTGCTTCAAGTGTTAGAGTACATCTATTCATGCACCCTAACCATCCCAGCACCTCAATCATTCCTGGGGCTACTGATGATGATGTGTAAATGCTAGTTCTAAACACAGAAAGTGTTTTTAAGAGGTATTTATTAAATGTTACTGCTTATACTAGTTCTAGAAATTATGTAATCAATAATATGATTTGATTAAAATATTTGCACTTAAAATTATAACTAGTTAGGAAAATAATTAACTTCCTAGAAATTAAGAAATGCTATTTATTATCACCCTCTCACTATAAGAATATCCTTAAGATATTTCCCTAACAGTTTAATGACAGTTCACAAATCATACATTTCAAGTTTACTGTGAGAAAATCCTTACAGTTCCCTCTGTGGGGTGGTGGTGGTGGTGGTGGTGGTGGTGTGTGTGTGCATGTGTGTGTGAAGGGAGGTATGGAGTCGAGCTTGACATCCCTGGTTTACATTCTTGTCTTGTTTTTACATCTTTTCCATTCTCAATCCAGTGTGACAGGCCAACCCCTTTAAAACAAATCCTGTTACACAGGGTGTATTTTAAAGGGCCATCCCATAAAACAGTGTGTGACAGGATTAGAATACCTGCCTTTAATAGTACTTCCTCCCTGTCATGTATGAGCACCTTATGACACCCAATTCCAGGTGCAAAACAGATCTTCCCAGAGCTGTGAGCTGGACTTTAATAAAGCACAGTGAAGTGTCACAGAATGTGGCCAATATCAGTTAAAAAGTTACTGGGGAGGAGGATGAACCAGTGTACTCCAGGGCTGAGTACAAATTACCCTCATTTATACAATAGCAAATAAATATCTGTCTTGCCAATCCTTTATTTTATTTGTATGTATACATGAAAGGGAAGCTATGTCGAAACACAGATGTGCACTGGCCATGATCAGCATGAAAAACATAGATTCTATGTCTCAGTGGAAATGAAGAAAGGGGAAGAAGTTCTCCTTTGACTCTGATGGTTTTCCACCACCACCCCATGATACACTCCTGAAAAAACCAGATGCCCAGGTTCAGCTTGCATGAGCCTGGATGATCTTCCTGAAATTATCCCCTCTGTGAGCAGCAAAAATTAAATATCACATGTTCTAACTTAATATAGGAGACTAATGAACAAACAAATAAGCAAACAAAACAGAACCAGAGACATGAATACAAGGAACACACTTTCAGCGTGCAGAGGAGAGGAGGACAGGGTAGGGGGAGAAGGAAGCAAAGAAGGGCAACAGTTTAGTCAAGGAACTAGCATTGATGACTCATGGACATAAACAACATGTGAGATTGACTGTGGGAGGGGGAGATTAGGAGGGTGGAGAAGGGGAGAGCAGAGGGGGGAAAATGAGATGGATGTAATATGACAATTTTCTAAAAATTAAAAAATAATAAAATTAAAAAATTTGAAAATGTCAGAGTTACAAAAGAATCATAATTTTGATAGTGTCCACCAAAGTTACCTAGCTCCCAGGATTGGTGAGTTAAAATATGAACCCATAGCATGGGCTTTGAAGTTAGATTTACCTGGCTCTATTCTTCTACCCAACTTGCTAAATGCACATATTTTAAAAAGCTATGTAACTTCTCTTAGCCTTAGTTTCTTAATGTTTAAAATGGAGGTTATACTACCCAACCAGTCAGTTTACTGGGACAGCTAAATGAAGTGGTATCCAGGAAAATTTAGCAAGAGCTGGCACCTAGTAATTACTTAATAATTAATAGAGCAGGGCTAGTAGAATTACATTTTTACTGACAGTCTCACATTGTAGGATTTAACCAAGTTTGTTGTATGAATCTTATCAAATCTCATCCAGAATTTTAGGCAGTCTCTTTGAGTTAAGTGGAAAGGGTCTAATTGTAGCTTATACAGGCTGGTAAAGGAGAAGTAAATAATGCCATCTGCCTGTATGTGGGGCAAACCCATGCTAGAGTGTCTCCATCTAAGTGCCCATAACTTTATGAAATTTAATAGCTAGAAGTGTTTTTGAGGTTAATTCAACAAAATGCCCCCAAACTGGAGTAGTGGTGATTCCAGGAGGTACCACTGTCATTTGGTGGGGTACAGGGCATGAAGAGTTTTAAGATGATCAACTTAAAACTGATGCATCTAAGAACATGCCTATTGGTGAAATAGCATGCTGGGTCTCCAAGCCCATATTCCCTTTCACAGCTTTCTTCTTCCACTTTGTTCATGCATTCATTCATTCACTCTTTGCTGAGTAGTACCATCTATTCTCTGGGCACTGTTCTAAGTGCTCAGGATACAACAGTGAAACAAATAGACAAAAATATTTGGGTACATGAGAGGACAAACAATAAGCAAGATAAAACCAGTAGGATCAATGGTATTTTCCATGGTGGTACATGCTAAGAAAAAATAAAAGTAGGGGAGGAAGGGATGGAAGACTTGGGCAATTGAAATTTTAGATAGAACATTCAGGATAAATTTCTTTGTTAAGGGAAAATTTGGACAAGACCCAAATAAAGTCAGAAAGCCCACCTGAAGATTTCTCAGGCAAATAATACTCCTAGGAGAAAGAAGAGAATCTTTGCACATTTAATAATGAACAAGGATCTGGGAAAAACTCATCAGAATAGGTGTGGAAGCAATATACATTCTCACAGGGCATTTTTTAATGTTGTGATCTTATTTAATGGGACCAACTGGGAGGCACTGTGAATTTTACCAAGACTCCCATTGCCAGTTGGACCACAGTCAGAAGACTGTCCAGCAAGTCTTCTCACCTTAAAGTCTGCTGTTGTTGACTCTTTGTATCAGCTTGTTCTCAAGAGCATAGCATTCCTGAGAAAGGGAAGAAATGAGCCAGGGTCAATGGGGATTCTGTGGGTAATGAGAAGCTTCCTGCCAATAGGCCATTGACCAGAAATAGAAAGTTTCTCATGAAGGTGAGGTGGATTTGCAGTCCTGAATAAGCAGAGGGCACAGAGATGAAGCTCTTGAGAAAAGGATGGAAGGGAAAATCATGAAACCATTGCTTAGAAATGAAGCTGTAAAATTGATGTACAACTTGGGGAAAATGTCTTCAAGTTTTATTTTGCTTTAGAATGAACATTTGTTAGAAGACACCTGAAATGTCTGTTGCAAGTAAGATTCTAGAATAGATTACCCATTTTGCTTTCCTTTTAAAAGGAATCTGATTATAAGAAATTAGCATGAGTTCACTAAGAAATAAGAATTTCACACTAAATCTTATTTTATTTCATTTGTTTAAGGAATACTGTTTTAAACCATATAGTGGGCATTATGTTTTAGGGAAACTTTTGGCCAAACATCAGAAAAGACCCCTCTCTTCTTGCCAGAATCTAAACTAACAATTAGGCTTGACTTATGAGGCAATGAGCAGTTAAAACATAAAATGTCCCCCATAGTTTTAATAAGAAATAAATATCCAAAGTCTTTCAATAAAAGCTTAAAAAGCATTAATAAATACTCAGCCCTCTGCTGGATAGATTTCCCTGTTTGAATAGTCTCAAAAATGTGAGCATAACTAGATCTTCTATCTTTACTCCCCTATTTTACTCTTTTCCATCTTAAGAGTGGTAGGAAAAAAATTTCATCTAAGGCAGGTGGTTCTCAAAGTATGGTTTCTAGACAAGCAGCATCAATATCACCTAGGAACCTATTAAAAGAAGTGGCCTAGAAATTATATTTGTGAAGAACTCATGATGGTGCTTGTTATTACAAGATCTTTAAGAGGATTCATGAGATGTGGCAGATGTGTGTTTAACAGTATTTGGTGACCTTAAGATAACTACTAGGTTTTGAATGAAGAAAGCCATAGGCCTGCTCCTCACTGCTTTCATCAAATGACACACTTAAAGAGTTATACTCAATCCTGGGCTCCATGTTTTAATTGGTGAAGAAATCAATGGGAACCCATTCAGAGGAAGCTAACCAGGAAATGGAAAATAACTCAGAGCTATGAACTAGGGCATATTCAGAAAGGCTCTCACTTAAGCTGGAGAAGAGTACTTTAAGGGATCTTGCCAGTCATCTTGTTGTACTTGAAACAATCTACCTTGGAAGTGGAAGCATATTTGTTTGGTATGGACACCAGGGATAGGATTTGAACATGGAAGAGAAAACTACAAAGATATAGCTTTCCATTTAATGTATGAAATATTTTTCCCCAAGAAATAAACATTTCCTCAGGTTGTAGCAAACTCTCTGTTGCTGCAGGGTTAAAATATGAAAGACCACTTAGGAAATGAGGTTGAGGGGATTCAAGCAGGGTAAAATAAAATAAAAAAAAAATCTATTCTTATAGTCTATTCAAACCTATACTTATATACATACTAATAAGTGTCTTGGTACCATGATGAGCACATCATAAAAAGAATTAAATCTAATGGCACACTTATTATGCTAAGCACTTATTCTAAGCACTTTGTATATATTTACTCATTTAATCATGACAATCCTGAGACAGGTACTATTATTATCCCCATTTTACAGGTGAGATATCAAGGCACAGAGAAACAGAGTAATTTTACCCATGACCACAGAGCTGGTGTTCAGCAGAGATGGATTTCACCTTAGACAATATGGGTCCAAGGTCACACTGCCATTTTGTTCTCAATCATAGGAATGAGCTCGGGTTTATCCATGGGGTACACTGGTTATAAGTCATGTCTCAGGAAATACATGTGCAGGTACATGTGCCCATACTGTATAGTATACTGTACATTGTCTGTTTATACACAAGTATTGTATATGTAAACATGAGATCCTTCATTAGGTATAATCCAAAATCCTTGTGATCATAAATATCCTAAACTAGAAAATACTGATGAAAATCATTATTATATCTGGAACTCATGCTAAACAGAGAGTAAGCAACCAGCTATTTTCTTCTTTGCATGTTTTGCATTTGCTGTTCCCTCTTTGGGAGTACTTTTTCTTGTGTTCTTCTAAAGACAGGCTCCTCATCATGGAGGTCTGCACTTGCCTCCTAATTTAAATTAGCCCTTTTCTGAGACATTAGCCTGTCTCAGTACTTCTCTGTGATTATCCCGATCTATTGTTTAATAGTTCTTATCTACATCAGATATAATCTTACTTATTTACTTTTTATTTTCTGCCTTTTCCATATAAAATATATCTGACTGCACAAAAGCTACACACTTTTTGAATTAGTAGGTGATTAAAAGGCTTTAACCAATACATGGGGCCCAATAATAAATATGCAGTTTATATGTGGATCAATGAATGTATAAATGAATGAGCAAGATCTGAAACTTTCACATGATTAAAAATATTGCCTTCATATTGCTCCACATTCATTTGGATGGCTTCTAGTATGAAAAAATTAAACTAAACAAAAAATGGCAAATATTGGTGAAACATGGAGAAATTAGAACACTTATTCACTATTGGTAGAATGTAAAATGGGCAGCTGCTATGGAAAACTATAGGATAGATTGTCAAAAGGATAGCATTTCCATATGATCCCACAATTCCACTTCTGGTTTATACCCAAAATAAATGAAAGCAGGGTTTCAAATAGATATTTATACACATGTGTTCACAGCAGTATTATTCACAATAGTCAAAAGATGAGCGTGTCCATTGATAGATGAATGGATAAGTAACATGTGATTATATACATACATACACACACATGCACACATAATGGAATATTGTTCAGCCTTACAAAGGAATGAAATTCTGATACACGATGCAATATGGATGAACCTTAAGAACATTATGCTGAGTGAAATAAGGCAATCACAAAGAGATAAATACTACATGATTCTACTTATTGGAGATACCTAGAGTAGTCAGATTATAGAGACAGAATATAGAATGGTGCTATTCAGGGGCTAGTAAAAGGAAGGATGGGAGTTGTTGATTGATGGGTAAAAAATCAGTTTTAAATTGAAAATAGTTCTGGAGATGGATAGGAGTGATGTTTGCAACAATTTGAATATATTAAATGCCACTGAACTTAAAATGGTTAAGATGGTAAATTTAACATGCATTCTATGTGTTTCTTTTCATGTGTATTTTATCATAATTTAATAATAATAATTATTATTATTATAATTTCCATCATGAGCCTATGAAGGTTTTTTATTTTAAATTTGGGTAAAGTTACCAGTTTCTTATTTAACCAGGTACTATACACAAAGGTCTTATGAAACATGCTCATTTGTTAGAATGTTAGTGTTTAACACTCGCCTTCTTCAAAATTCTGCACAAGGCTTTCTGTGGCCTCAAGTTCTTGGAAGTTTTCTTGCTTACAAGAGTTATAATGAAAACTCCAGAAAAAAATTTTTTTCTCATTACTTTTTCTTGCTTGGAAAACAATTTTTCCTTAATGAATTAAGGCTAATT
The DNA here is from genome assembly GCA_004026585.1 of Noctilio leporinus. Lineage (NCBI taxonomy): Eukaryota > Metazoa > Chordata > Mammalia > Chiroptera > Noctilionidae > Noctilio > Noctilio leporinus. Next base: position 12,024 of record PVIW01012543.1, read on the forward strand.
AAAATATTTTTTGTCTCTTCTTCTGAATATACCTTTTCAGCCTGCTAATTGGATTTAATTTTGAAGTCACATGGTTTCTGTTGCTTACACATATAGTCACTTATTTTCCATTATCTAAATAATTTAGGCAGAATTTCATGTAGTGTTGAATTTCTTTTTGGTTTGTTTAGGTAGAGTAAATGTTATTTGACTTACAGGAGCAACATCAGTCAGCATAAACACAGGCCTTGTGTGGCTCATACAACCCATGTGGCATCATGTTGCTAAAGACATGCTTCTGGTATGGCCAGCATGCACCCACAGCAGCACTGTTAGAATAAACAGCCAAATACACTGTGTACTTTGATCTCTGCACCTCAGGTGCAAGTGCTTTTACACCACACAGGTGCTACCTGGCTTCCATACTTTGGCATATACAACTGTGAAATAGCTAGAAGTGTGATTTCCTCCCATCTCAGCTTTCTAAATCTTTCTTTGCTTCACCTTCCTTCTATCTGTTCACCCCTACCTTTGGTAAGCTTCTTTCCCTGCCCTCACTGCTGGCCTTGTCCAAATGTGTCCTATGCAGATACCATGGTTTTTCTCTGCTGCCACATCCCTTTAGTTATTTATCATAAACAGGTCCCCGATATTGCATAGCACGACATCTGGCACACAGCTGCTAGGCAAGGATCCACCTCACTAGCCCTCTCCTTGGGACCCCTTTACCATTTGTATCACTCTCTCCTGGGACACGGCAGATGCCTGAGTTATAGAATATGTGGAAGTTTAGAAAGAGGTTAGGCTATGAGGACAGCTTGACTCCTTCAGCCTGAAGCTGGCTGATTTGACCTTCCTCACAGATACTTAAAGTAGACCACACGTGGGCAAATTTCATCATATACCCCACTTGTAGACACTCCTGTACATACTCCCCTATGTTGATGAACAGGTTACTGAGCACCCTGGAAAGAGCAAATTCACTTACAAATAGTTCTTCCTAAAGCAAAAATTATTCAGAGGGCTTAGTGCACTCTCATAATTCTATACACTTCCAGAAGGAAATCTGAATCAGGAGCACAGTAGCTTCCACAGTTCTCTTTCACACTTGCTAATGTTCCTTTGCTCCCCCCTCTCCACTTAAGGCTTTCATTGCTTCACAAGGGCACATTTCCCTTTGCATCTATTTTCAGAAAGAATTGGCAAAAAAATTTCCTTCCATATCTTACTTATACCAGCTAGAGAGATAATACTGTACTAGTTATATTGCCTTTAAAAAATATATATATATATATATATATATATATATATATATATATTATTCATTATTTTTAGAGGGAAGAACATGGAGGGAGGAAGAAAAATAGATATATAAATATATGATTGCCTTTCACCTGCCTCCAGCTGGGGACCTGGCTGGGGACCTGGCTGGAGACCTGGCTTGCAACCTGGTTATGTGCCCTGACTGGGAATCAAACCAGTGATATTTGGGTTCAAAGGTTGGCACCTATCCACTGAGTCAGACTAACCAGGAGGTTTCTTATTTCTCTCAGTTGGTTGTTCTTTCCTAAGAATTATCCATCTCAGGTTTTCTGTCTCACTGTCCAACAAAACAAACAGGACAGAAGAAGAAATCTCAGTCTATAACTCTCACTCTTTTCCTTGCCAAAAGAGAAACTTTTGCTAGCACCTGATCAACACTAATTAAGTGACTACAACTGTTCAACTGGTTGTCTAGCTTTGGACATGATTGCTGTGCAATTGCCTGGATTTTAAAGAGTATATGCATATTTCCTCAAATTTATACTATTTTGCATTTTGTTGATTAAAATAGGAGAGAGTCATAATTACTGTGACATAAATGTGTTCAACTGTGGAAATCCTGTTTTTAGAAAAATCTGGCATAGACTCCTGTAGTCAATCAAGGTCTTCAAAGAAAGCAACTAGGGGCATGTAAAGTGACAACAGTTGCCTGACAAATTGCCATTTCAAATCTCTTTGAACTGGAAGAGTGAACTTAATAGCTTTCAGCCACTGATTGTTATTCTTTAAATGAGGCTTTTCTTTTTTTCTTTTGGGTCATCTGCTGGACTCAGCTTCTTTATCCCTGGAGACTGCTTTTTTGCCTCTAGTTTAGGTTAAAATTGAGGTATTTCATACTGTTTGGTGGCTGCCATTTCAATTTTGTCTTTGACTGGCTGAGTCAATCATGTGCTGGAAGGATGCCAAGGAAGTCATCACTATCAGTGGGGACTGCTGGCAGCAGCTGCATTGGAACCAAGCATGCTTATGTTTAAGAGGCAAATTTTAAGTAACCATTGAATACAGGGACCTGGCTTATGAGAATGGGATCTCACCCTGGGGTGGGGGTACTAAGGTGAATTAAGCACAGTTAATCCCTGAAACCATGCTTTAAAGCAGAAGTATCCAATATGGCAGCACTGATCATCTGTGGTTATTTAAGTATAAATTAAATAAAATGTGAAATTTAGTTCCTCAGTCTCTATAGACAGATTCCATGTATTCAAAGGACACAAGTGGCCATTGCAGTGGGACAGTAAAGGTATAAGACATTGGTATCATTCCAGAGCTTCTAATGGACTGTGTTGCTCTAAAATGGGTATTGTTATTATTATTTTTATTATTACTATTAATTGTTATTATTTTTGCCATTGGTCAGATGAAGAAGAGGAGATGCTAAATCACTTAGCCCAAAGTCACATGTATGTCACTTTGGGACTCTGAGTCAAAACTCCTTCATTAGGGCTCATGTTGGCTTCCTTCCACTTTCCCTTCTATCTTAGAAGCTCTCAAACCATGACCTTTCCATTTAACATGTATTGGCCCTCCTGCCTACACCACTACCCTCCTAGTTCACTACCAATATTTACAATTAATAATCATAAACTGTTTTTCTCAACTAAAGGCCCCTGTAGCAGATACTGTCAGTACTCAACCATTTCCTTCTAGCCTGAACATTTCAGGGCAGAATATCAACTACCCAGTAGCTTCATCTCCTTACTTGAGTTTCTCTTTAACAGCAGAGCAGGCTAGCAATATCCTGGAATAGCCCTTAACCAATGATTGATGAGGGTTGGAACAATAATAACTCAGCTTTCTGGCACCTTAGGCTAGAAAACTCTGAGATGCATGTTTCCAGGGTTCTTCATAGAATTAAGCTCTTTTTAAATTTAATTTATTGTTGATGTATTACATCTTCCCCTTTTTCCTACCCTCTGTCCCTTTCCCCATCTACCCAATCCCTGCCAAACTCAATCCGACTTATTGTCCATGTCCATGGATCTTCCATGCTAGTTCCTTGATTAAAGTGCTCCCATCACTGCCGCCCCCTCTTACTTCCCATTTCACCCCTCCCCTCTGTGCACTGAAGGCCTATTCATTGCATTCATGTATCTGGTTCTGTTCTGTTTGTTTGTTTGTTTTGTTCATTATTCTAATGAACAAATGGGTGTTCTAATGGGTGAGATCATAGGGTATTTTTCTTTCACTAACTGGCTTATTTCATTAATATAATACTTCACAATTCCATCCATATTGTTGCAAAGGGTAGGAGTTCCTTCTTTCTTTCTGCTGTGTAGTACTCAATTGTGTAACTGTACCAAAGTTTTTTCATCAAGTCATCCACTTAGGCTGTTTCCAGCACTTGGCTATTGTAAATAGCACTGTTATGAACATAGGGGTACATAGGTTCTTATGAATTAGTGTTTCAAGGTTCTTCGGGTATAGCACTAGTAGTGGAATTGCTGGGTTAAAAGGCAGTTCCATTTTTTGTACTTTAAGGGAACTCCATTCTGTTCTCCAGAGTGGCCACAACAACCTGCATTCCCACCAACAGAGCACCAGGGCTTCCTTTTCCCCATATCCTCGCCAAACTTGATGTTTGTTGATTTGTTGATGATTGCCATTTTGATAGGTGTGAGGTGATATCTTATTGTGATTTTAATTTGCATCTCTCTGGTGACTAGAGATGTTGAGCATTCTTTCATATGCCTTTGGGCCCTTTGTATGTCTCCCACAGTTATCTGTTCAGGTCATTTGCCCATTGTTTAACTGGGCTCTGTGTCTCCCTGGTATTGACTTGCATTAGTTCTTTATATATTTTGGAGATCAAACCCTTGTCTGAGGTATCATTGGCAAATATGTTTTTCCATACAGTTGGTTCCCTTTGAATTTTGCTGATATTTTCTTTAGCTGAACAGAAATTTTTCAATTTGATATAGTCCCATTTGTTGATTTGTTCTTTTATTTCCTTTGCCCCTGGTGAAGTATCAGTAAACATATTTCTGCATAGGATATCCAAAAGTTTACTGCCTATATTTTTCTCCAGGAACTTTATGGTGACACTGCTTATGTTTAAGTCCTTTATCCATATTGAGTTTATTCTGGTGTATGTTCTAAGTTTTATGTAGTCTAGTTTTATATTTTTACATGTTGGTGTCCAGTTCTCACAACACCATTTGTTGAAGATACCTATATGGTCATCTGTTAATTCTTCACATACAAGAATATGGTATATGCTTCCATTTCTTTATGCTTTAATTTCTTTCTTCAATGTTCTGTCATTTTCTGAGTACAGGTCTTAGATCTCCTTAGTTAATTTTTTTCCTAATTACTTTATTTTTCTTCTTGCTATGGTAAATGGGATTTATTTTCTAGCTTCTACCTCTGACATTTCATTATTGGTATACAAAAATGGTTTTGATTCCTGGATATTGACTTTATGTTCAGCTATTTTGCTAAATTTGCTTATTAGCTTGAGTAAGTTTTTGGTGGAGTCTATCAGGTTTTGTATATACATTATCATGTCATCTGCATATAATGACAGTTTGATTTCCTCCTTTCCAATTTTGATATTTTGATTCCTTTTTCTTATCTGATAGCTATGGCTAAAGCTTTCAAAATGATGTTGAATGGAAGTGGAGAAAGTGGTCAGCCTTGTTTTGTTCCTGATCTTAGGGGAAAGCTTTTAGTTTTTTCACATTGAGTATGATGATGGCTTCAGGTTTCTCATACATGGCCTTTATTATGTTGAGGTATGCTCCCTTTATTCCCATTTTGCTGAGTGCTTTTTTAAAAATATTTTATTTATTATTTTTAAAGAGAGGGGAAGGGAATGAGGCAGAGGGAGAGAAACATCAATGTATGGTTGCCTTTCACCTGCCTCCAGCTACAGACCTGGCTCGAGACTTGGCTTGCAACCTGGTAATGTGCCCTGGCTGGGGAATCGAACCAGGGACCTTTGGGTTCACAGGCCAGCACTTATCCACTGTTCCACCAGCCAGGGCTTGCTGAGTGTTTTTATCATAAATGCTTACTATACTTTATCACATGCTTTTTCAGCATCTATTGATATGATTATGTTTTTTTGTCTTTCATTTTGTTGATGTGGTGTATTTCATTTATTGATTTGCAAATGTTGTACCATCCCTGCATCCCTGGGATGAAACCCACTTGATCATGGTACATGATCTTTTGAATGTATTGCTTGATCCAGTTGGCCAATATTTTGTTGAGAATCTTAGCATCTATATTCTTCAGAGATATTGGCCTATAGTTTTCTTTCCCAGTTGTGTCTTGACATGGTTATGGGATTACAATAGTACTGGCCTCATAGAAATAATTTAGGAGTCTTTCCTCTTATTGGATTTTTTGGAATAGGTTGAGAAAGATAGGAGTTAGCTCTTCTTTAAATGTTTGGTAGAATTCACCTGTGTACACATCTGGTCCAGGGCTCTTGTGCTTTGGGAGATTTTTGATTACTTCTTCAAGTTTACTAGTTGTTATTGGCCTTTTCAGGCTTTCTGTTTCTTCTGGACTCAGTTTTGGTAGATTATACATTTCCAGAAATGTGTCTATTTCATCCAGGTTGTCATATCGCTTGTCATATAGTTGTTTGTAATAATTTCTTACAATCTTTTGTATTTCTGAAGTATTAGTTGTGATTTCTGCTCTGTCATTTCTGATTCTGTTTATTTTGGTCCTCTCTCTCTTTTTCTTCATGAGTCTGGTTTAAGGCTTGCCAATTTTGTTTATTTTTTCAAAGAACCAGCTCCTGGACTTATTGATTCTTTGAATTTTAGTTCAAGTCTCTAAGTTATTTAACTCTGCTCTGATCTTGTTGAGTTTCTTCCTTCTACTTGCTCTGGGCTTTGTTTGTTGTTGCTCCTCTAGTTCTTGCAGCTTTATGGTTAGGTTCTTTGTATAAGCTTCTTCTATCCTTTTTAGGTAGGCCTCAATTGCTATGAATTTCCCTCTGAGGACTGGGTTTGTTGTGTCCCATAGGTTTTGGGCTAAGTGTGTTCATTATCATTTGTTTCCAGAAACTTTTTGATTTTGTCTTTGATCTCATTGTTGACCCATTCATTGCATAAAAACATGCTATTCAGTCTCCATGAATTAGAGTGTTTTTGGTTTTTTCCCTTGAGGTTGATTTCTAGTTTAAAGCCATTGGGATATGAGAAGATGCTTTGTATGAGTTCAATCTTCTTGTATTTGTGGAGGCTTGTCTTGTGGAGAGTGTTCCATGTGCATTTGAAAAGAATGTGTATTTTACTTCTTTGGAGTGAAAGATTCTGTGTATATCAGTCAGGTCCATATCCTCTGGACGGTTTTTCAATATTACAATATCCTTGGTGTTTTTTTTTTGTTTTTTGATTTTGGAAGATCTGTCCATTGTTGATAATGGGGTATTAAAATCCCCTATTATGAGTGTGTTGTTGTCTATATCCTTTTTGAAGTCCTCCAAGATTTCCCTTATATATATGGGAGTTCCTATGTTGGTTACATATATGTTTACCAGAGTTATTTCTTCTTGATGGATTGTTCCCATATTTGTTATGAAATGTCCTTCTTAGTCTCTTTTCATTGCCTTCATCATAAAATCTATTTTGTCTGAAATAAGTATTGTTACCCCAGACTTTTTTTTATGTCACTTTTAATCTGCATTGATCTTTTATTCTGAGGTGGGCCTCTTGAAGACAGCATATATGTGGGTCATGTTTTATCATCCATTCACCTACAACTATGCCTTTTGATTGGCATGCTTAATCCATTTACATTTAAGGTTATTATTGAATGATACTTATTTATTGCCATTTTCCTCCTTTGGACATGTGTTCCTCTCTATCTCTCTCTGTTTTTTCATTTCTTTTAAAGCAGACCCTTTAGCATTTCTTGTAATGCTGGTTTGGTAGAGATGTATTTTTTTAGTCTCCTTTGTCTGGGAAACTACTTATTTCTCCTTCCATTTTGAATGAGAACCTTGCTGGGTAGAGTATTCTTGGTTGCAGGCCTTTGTTTCCCATTACTTGGAATATTTTTTGCCATTCCCTTCTGGCCTGTATTGTTTCTGTTGAATAATCATTTGATAACCTTATTGAAGCCCTTTTATATGTTATTTGTTGTTTCTCTCTTGATGCATTTAGGATTCTCCCTTTGCCTTTGAAATTTGCCATTTTAATTATAATGTGTCTTGTTGTGGGTCTGTTTGGATTCATCCTCATTTGGACCCTCTATGCTTCCTGAACTTGAGTAATGTTTTCACTCACCATGTTAGGAGAGTTTTCTATCATTACTTCTTTGAACAGGTTTTCCATTCCTTGTTTCTCTTCTCCTTCTGGTTTCCCTATGATACAGATATTATTATGTTTCTTGTTGTCCTGCAGCTCTCCTAAAAATCTCTTCATTCTTGTTCAGCCTTTCTTCATTGTCTTGCACTGTCTTGGAATATTTTTCAATGTTGTCCTCCAGCTTGCTGATCCAATCCTCTGTTTCCCCTAACCTGCTATTGATTCTTTCTTCTATATTCTTCAATTCAGAAATTGTATTCTTCATTTCCTCCTGGATCTTAATGACAGTTTCTATGTCCTTTTTAATACTGTTGTAGTTCTTAGTAAGTTCCTTGTAGCTTCTCTAGAGTTCTTTGTACTTCCCCTGGAGCTGTCTGTAGTTTTCTTTGAGCTGGCTGAACTCATTGAGCTTCTCTATCATCATTATTTTGCGTTCCATATCTGATAATTTGCTTACCTCTGTTTGATTTAGTGATCTTTCAGGGTATTCCTCCTTTCCTTTTGGTGATGGACTGATTCTTTTTTTCTCCCATTTTGGGTGTCTGTTGTTCTTGTTTTTGTCTTGTATTAATTTGCTTTGATTCCCTGCCTTTGTGAAGTGCCCTTCTGTGTTAGGAGATTTGTGGAGTTTAGTGTTGCAATCTCCTAAGTTTCCTCAACTTGTTACTCTTGTGTTCCCCTTTATGTCATTAACTTGGGCTGTCTGGTTGTATTTTGTATTTGTTGTATGTGTTGCTCCTTTCCCTCCAGTTGGCTGATTAGAGATATTTCTTCTATTCCATCTCATCCACTGTTTTTGAGCTGCTCCCTGGGCTCCAGCTGAGGGATGGCAGACAGGACTGGAGACACATGGGGAGAGGTTGTGGGGGTGGCTTGTAGGAGAGAAGTGAGGAGGTAGCTGTGGAGATCCCAGTGCGGACTCATTAACCACACCTTGGTTGGACAGCGGTGTGCCAAGTGGCTTCCATATATCCATAGCATTAAGCTTTGACTATACCCTTGCTTAATAGTAATTTGGATGACCACTCACTTATAGCTCCTTCCCTTCTCACTCTTACTTCCCTACTCCCCTCCCAGGGCTTCCTGGGATTGCCAGTAAAATTACCTACTTAACTTAGATCTTCTCCTCATAAGTAGCCTGGAACTAATACACCATATGAAAGAGAATGATTTACATGAGAATGGCAATAATGAGGGAAGAAACATATGCGCTGAGAGTCTACTCTGTTGGGTTTCCAAGGTAACATTATACACATCCTCTAAAATAACCAGGGTTTTGCAATTTAGAAAGAAAGGAAGATTCAGAATCATAGTACAACTGGGGTCAGGTTCTGAATTAGTTCTGTGATGCTATTCTAGTCCCATGTTTCCTTGTCTATGTATTGTTATTAATACTAATTAAGCAATGTAAGAAATATATGATTAGAGAAGGAGGGGATGTCTGGGGTTGGAATGACCAGATAGTGTTTCTTGGACGTCTTCACATGGAAAAATACTTTGGTGAAGAGTAAGAACAGGGCATTCTGGGAAGTAGGACCAGGCTTAAAGGCCCCTATGCACATTTTAGCTTCATATGTTTTCATTCATTTATGAGGATATTTTGCCTTTGGCTTCTCAGATCTTAGGAATTATAAATAACATATGTCAAAGTACTTATCTTTTCTATTGTTGCTGTTGGGGTCTGAATTCATTCACATTAAAAGGAGATGCATCCTTGTGAATTCATAGACCAATTTTGAATAAAACATAAAAGAGAGTATTTGTTATTTTTAGAATCATATAAAGAAAACTAAGCTAATTGGTATCATTCTTTTGTTGCCAACCAGACATCTTTCAAATGTTGATGTGAAGGCAAAACTGTAGCCTCCCTCAGGAGTGGAGAAGTGGCTCATAGTAAGTGTTCTGTGAATATCACCAACTGATGTGCCACCTAGTAATGAGCAATGTTCTGGCTTTGGATAGCCATGAATTTGAGTAGAAAAACTAGCACTGTTTATATGCTGTAGTAAACTGTAATCACCAAGAATAAAATAATTATTTTGTTAACATTGGAATCCCAATGGCTGTCCAAGAAATGAGGAACCCATTTTAACTGGTAGTTCACCAATCCCCTCTCTAAATGTGTTTATGAACAGGCATAGGTGTCAAAAAAATGCATGGTTCTAAATTAGGGCTCTTACATAACATAATTTCAAAGTTGTCTGGCTCTATGGCTTCATTCCAGGGGAGGACAGCATACTGAACAGGGTAGTATGAGGAAGGTTGGTCCTTCTCACTTGTGTCAGTTCTTTCTCTAGGCTGCTCCTCAGCACTGAGGCCTCTCCTACCATTCCTGGTTTCCCACATACTGTCCTTTAACACCACCTGCCACCCTAGTAACAGACTGGTACCTGTTTTGTGCCACAGTCTGGGGAGGATGAAGCAGCGTTGATTCCCTCTAACCTTTTTGCCAAATTATACACAGTACCCAAGATCTCCAACAGATTTAGAGTAATTTCAGAATCAATTATAATGTTAGAGAGATGGCAGGGCCCATCTTAAAATATCAAAATTAAAGGCAGCCTTTCCTTGTGAGGGAGTTGCCTCAACTCAGGCTTCCCAGAGAGAGAATCTGAGGTGGATAATCTTATTTGAGTGATTGATTGAGGGGTTTCCTTAAGATACATGTGAATGAGGAGAGGATGGGGAAGAAGAAGTTAAGCAAGAGTGAGGTTTGAGGTGACATTTCACTTGAGCCTAATTAGGTGGGGAAATGCTTAGGGCATAAGTTGCACACAGAGTCTGCCTTGCCTGAGGGCAGAGAGATGGACTCCCATATACTGCATCAAATCTATTGTTTGCTCCAGGGATGTAAAGCATAATAATGGCCCTGTAGGGAGCTGGCCCAAGGGGTGACCTGTGAAGAAGGTGCATTGAGTGGTTTCTTAACAGTTCTCACTGCAGCCAGCAAAACACAACTGTGGGAATCTGGGCCACCACCAGTAATATCTGCTCCAGGGTATTCTGTAGAGACTTTTCCACATGTACTGAGTTAAGTAGCCCTCAAATTTGGTTAGGGTGGTGGAGGGTGGAGATAGTACAGATGGGAATAAGAGGGGGTAAGGTTCTCTTTATCCCTTACTATTAAGGTATCCCTTTGAAAATCTACCATCTGCCAAGAGTGGTGAAACTTGACCACTCAAACAAGAAATATTTTCCCTTTTCATTCTCCTCAAAACCTGTGTCATGCCATCTTGAAGTGTGACCAGGCTTAGCATAAGCACACTGTTGTTGCTCAGCATTCTCATTATCATAGTGGGCAGGGCAGTTTTATTCATGTAAGGTTAGAAGCACTTCCTTCATTTTAATTCCCACTGAAGGGAACTGCAGGACTGTGGGCTTCTTTTATCAGCATTAAAAATAGCACATCTCATAAGGATAAATATTACTAATTATATAGAGACAACAGAACCTCAATCTAGTTTAAAGAACACTAAGAGTGTAGTTAGCAGGACATCTACATCTCTCTTGGAGTCATAGTACTGATTGCCATGGTTGATTTCTTTCTTGCTCCTTCAGTAGGCTTCCAAGAGCAGTACTACCCTATTGTCTGTTTTCTGTTTCCTCTAGAAAGGTGCTGTTCTTCATAAAATTCATAGTAATTATCCAGTTATCCTCCCACTAGATTAGCAATACTAATGACAGTCTCTGATGTTTTATGGTAGAATGACATTGTAAGTTTCTGTTCTAATTAAGATGACTCAGTAAAATTGATATTTTGAGGTTATTCATTCAACACATAAATAATAATCTCTTAAGTGTGTCTATGGATGAGAAACTGAGAAGGTAGAGAAGGAAGAAAGGGATATGTCACAGAACAAAATTTGGGGTTGAAGTGTGGTGTGTGAAGTGCCAGAATACTTTGAAAGACTTTCTGAAGACTTGAGAAATGTGGCTGTAGGTCATTAATTTGATAGTTAAATGGTGCAATCATAGAAATAAAAAATTAGAATTCTTTCTTGGTCACTCTACAGCAACTGGGCTAAGATTCTTTGAGTTTACCTAATGTAGGGAGTGGACCACAAAGTATCATGGATTATTTTCATTGTGTCCCTTATTTCATCTTAAACTAAGCCTACAATTTAGATGTCTTACTTTACAGAAAACTAGGATTTCCTAATATTAAAAAGCTGTGCATTTTATATCAAATTCAATTTTCTTATCATATTCTTCCAAATCTGATTTACTGAGAACCATCACTTTTTTTCAAGAACTTTGATTCAAATTGAGGATATGTTAGACAGAAACTTCCAACAGCAAGAAATAGAAATCCCAATTTAAACTGGCTTAAGCAAAGAGAGAAATGTACTAATGCATGAAAATGGGGTGACCATGATGGGTCATCAACAGGATCCAAGTGTTCAATGATGCTATTTTAATGTCCATTGCTTAGCTTTGACTTCTTTATGTTGATTTTTTCCCCCTTAGGCAAGTTCTTGGCAAAGATGAGTTGGAACAGGTGAGGAAATAAGACTGTTCAAGTGTCTGATTTATTGGTTTTGGTAGCTACTGCTCAAGAGGAGAAATCAGAGACATATGCCCTACCCAGAAGGTCTGTAGCCTGACAACCTTGTTGCTTTTTTCTGCGCAATTCAATGATTGTTCTTTATTATCTCAGTTTTGCTCTGATGTTCTTCCTTGCACAATTTTCTACACTTCCTTGCAAATATGAGCAAGGGTTTTCCTGCCCCTGTGATTGTTTATCTACATGCATTTTTTCCTAATTATAATGAGGGAGCAGAGTAAACAGATATGCAGTCAGTGAAGCTTTGCAGAGACCATTATAGCTTAATGGGGAAAGTATTCATAATATGGGGGCTGACATATGACCAGTCTATGGGGAAAACCAAGCCTGTGGAAGGGAGAAAAGGAGCAGAGGGAGGTAAGGACAGGAAAGATGGAAGCTGGAAGAGATCTATTTACTGCATAGCCAAGGAGAGAACCCTAGGAAAGATTATTTAATAGAGACATACAACTTTACTGCTTTTACCTCTAAAAAATCTCTAGTAGGAGAGTCCATATCAATCACAATTAATTTGGTAGAAGAGTGTTTTGCCTGGTGAATTGAAAGGGTGGTGTAGGTCAGAGCAGAGACTGAATGTAGAGACACTCAGGAACTATCCCTGAGTGTGAGAAGGAGGCTTGGGCACTACTACATATGAACCATCTCCTCTGAGGAGACATATTTCAGATCTTACTCCTTAGGTGCCTGTTCTTCCCCCTCCCCACATTGGTGCTACCTAGAGTCTCATTTGCTTGGACATCAGGTCTGTATTTTTGGGGTGAGGCTCTGACAGAAAGTGGGCAGCAGTGGGATAGCCTAATACCTAGAGCAACACTTTTTTTTTCAACATGGAGACCAAGGCAGGGTGGCTCCTAATTTCCCTAGTTACAGTTCCTGAGATTGTCAAATCTCTACCATGTATTCTTTCTACATGGAAAGAGATACTGTGACTCTCATCCTAGGGGATGACATGAGCTAGGAGATACATGGAACCCTGGCAAACATATCAAAAATTATCCTGGAACATTAATTTTCACAAAAGAATGTACAAGCTATAGTTAATAACTTTAACTTATGATTTAAATGTTTAAAAATACTAACAAATTAAGATGAACTATGGAACAGAACACAATTCAGATACATTTAACAAACTTTAAATAAATGCTTTCCTAGTGACAGACTATTTTGGACTTAGTGCCCCAAGACTCCAGGAAATATATTTGTAAATTTCTCTGATGTTAGAAAAGGGATGATTTGACTGAAAAATCCATTGGAAAAACATTGAATCAGGAGTTTAGCTTCAGGGTCTCCATTTGTTCCTTAGATCTGTGGGTTTATTAACTAATATTTAAGCTCAATTAAAATAAGCAAGCCCTGGCTGGTGGCATAGTGGATAAGGCACTGACCTGAGAACCCAAAGGTTGCTGGTTTGATTCCCAGCCAGGGCACATAACCATGTTGCAAGCCAGGTCTCTAACCAGGTCTGTAGCTGGAGGCAGGTGAAAGGCAACCATACATTGATGTCTCTCTCCCTCTCTTCTTCTCACCCTTCCCCTCTCTCTAAAAAATAATAAATAAAATCTTTTTTTAAAAAAGTAAAATAAAAAATAAAATAAAATAAACAATTTGCCTGTTATGGACCATAATTTGAGAATACTGAAATAGATACAATCCAGGGTCTGATACTTGGGGGACACAGATAGGTGTACACTATTGGCCACTCAGCTCATGCAGAAGGTCCCCTGCTAATAATTCCAGATCTCTCTGCTGGAGAGCTTGCTTGAGCTGAGTGTGCACTTTGTCCAAAGTTTGAGGAATCAAGCCCCCCCCCCCCATGAGGCAGCAAAGTTGGTAGATCAAGAGATCAAGACACGCTTTCTTGCTCTTTAGTGGCACACATTCCTGAGGTATATTCTTCATAATGAGTTCTCACTATCCACTTGCAGAATCTGCCCAATTTCTCACCCTTTTCAGGTTTTTCTCCCTTCTACTTCTACCTCTGGTGGCTCCATGGATTGCCTCCCTAATCATGTGTTGTCATTAGAATCCTTGTTTCAGAGTTTGTTTTATTTGGGGCAAGAAATGGGACACAAATTAAGGCAGAATGTATGCCATACACTGAGAATTCATAATGGTATTTCCAGGTCAACTGGGAAGCCCATAGAGAAAATTTTAAATTCCAGGGTTGAGGAGGTGAGTTAGGAGGAAGCAGAGAACAATGAAAATACCTCACTGGTATTAGTGAAGCATAGTGAACTATATAATTCACCAGAAATAATGAGAATGGGTACACAAAAATAAAGGAGAGGATAGAAGATTGTGAATAGGATAACCTCATTTGGCCTGGGAAGCAGCAGGATCCTTTTGGGGCCTCATTTGTTTCATCTGCACAAGAGAGACATGGAGTTAGATACCCTTATGGGACCTGTTGTTCATCTCCAATATTGTACAATTACAAATTTAACTCATTCAGGGAAGGGTTAATTCTGGAGGTCAGAATTATGGACAATAGACTTTGTCAAGAGCCCTTCAAAGAATTTTGCTTTACAGTGCAAGGTTGGAGCAAGGGAGAAAGAGGCAGGGAGAGCAGGCAGTGGCACCACTCCAAAAAGTCTGCTTTCAATTTGATCTGCATTGAGTGGTGAGTCTTGATTGACCAGAATACACGTGGAGGTGTAGACAGGGTGGGCATGGCTGAGCCTGAAAAGGGGAGAGAAAGAAACTGGGGAGAGAAAAGAGTAAGAGACAGTCCATCTCCAAATATGAAACTTGAGTTAAAAAAAGGGGTGAACTAAATGAAATTATTAGCAGAAGGTGCCTAGATGATAGCTTTCTCTGAAGGCTTTAGGGTGAAGGGTAGATGGAGATGGCTTTTTGCTGCTCTTCTTGGAATGGTCTCCCCTTATGAAGGAAATACTGTCATGCTTGCTAGAGATCTCACCACATCAGGTTTAATAGCTGTTAGTCAAGGTACAGATTTATACAATATTAGAAAGAAAACTTCTTAGATTTATTCAGGTGCACACCAGATGTTGCATTGCTATTGTCCCTGCAAGGAGTGACTCTTGGAAATTAATTGCAGGCCCTGAAATTCCCTGCTTTTTCCCCAAGTTAACCCTTAGAAGACCACTTCTTTACTCCAAATACATGGTAGTTAACTCAGCTGATGAGCAAGATGCAAATAATAGAAACTCTTGCAATTGATGTTTTGGGAGAGGAGTTCTCTCTAATGGAAGGCAAGTGTGGCTGCCTAACTGGAATGGCACAATTACTTGAGCTGTAGCTCAGCCCTCATAACAGGCATGTGATCTCACACTGTCTGTGTTCAAATATTTAAATGTAATTATGGGTGATGCAAAAATCAAAGAAGCATGTAAGTATGTGCCAATTATCTATGTTTTTAACAATTCACATAATTACTGAGAATTTGTGGGAAATGACTCTTTTTTAAGTGGAAGTAAGAAGCTCAAACATGTTAATAACCAAATTCAAGAAAATAACCATTAAGAAGCTTCTCTTACAACATACAGATAGGTAGATGATAGATGGATAGGTGATGATGATGATGATGATGATGATGATGATAGATGATAGGTAGGTAGGTAGATAAATAGATGATTGATCTTGAATAAACTATAGGTACTAGGCAAAGCAGTTTTCACTGGCTATATAAAAAAAGGGCACAGTATAGGCTATTAGTATAAGTATCATCTTCACAGGACTACTTTGAACAATGTCAAAACAAGAACCTATGGAAAAGTCTGAAACACATAGACAAAGAAGTAATGTGTTGGTTCTGTGCTAAATGCTTCATTTCCGCTATTGCATTAGTCCTTTGGACAAGCCCATGTGCTTAAGACTGTGATATCCATCAAGAAGGTGGACAGATATTGAACACACTGCCCAATGTCATCCAGTTGGCAAATTGCTGAGCTGAATTTTAGCCTAGTCTGGTAGCTCCAAACCCATGGTCATTTCATTCTACTACATCAAGCTTCTGGTTCCCTGCAAGTAAATGGGGGCAGGAAGGCGTGGTACCAGAGCTCACTCAGGTGTTCTGAAGCTATTGTAAGTATTGGCTGTGATGTACATGTTTCTATGATGTGTATTTGTTCCTTTAGATTGTTCTAGGTGTCTCTGTAAGTCCTGTTATTGTTGTGAACTGGTGCCAAGGCTAACCAAGTTGGCTACTGCTCAGAGGCTTTGACATATTACCTTATAAAGTTTGTAAATAATCAATATTTTGTAACATATTTAACAAGATAAAGATGTCCATAAATTTTTTCCCCAATTTTCTTAAGTCCCCATTTCTAAGCCATTTCTTACATAGAATGAACACATTTTGAGAAAGCTTAGAATTTATATATATATATATATATATATATATATATATATATATATATATATATATAATTTTTAATTTAATTTTATTGTTGTTGTATTATGTCCATCCCATTTCCCCTCCTCTCTCTCCCCTTCCCACTGACCCACTCCCCCCAAAGTCCTTCCCACTTGTTTTCCATGCCCATGGTTCTTCCATGCTAGTACCTTGACTAAACTGCTCTACTTCTTTGCCTACTCCTCCTCCTTCCATCCTCCCCTTCCCCTCTGCCCACTGAAGGTCTATTCATTGTATTCATATATCTGGTTCTGTTTGGCATATTTCTTTCTTTCTTTCTTTTTTTCTTTTTTAATTTTATTGTTGTTGTATTGCATCCATCCCCTTTTTGCTCCCCTCTGTCCCCCTCCCCACCCACCCATTCCCCTCAAAGTGAATTGCACCTGTTGTCCATGTCCATGGTTCTTTTATACTAGATTCTTGTCTAAACTGCTCCCCTTCCTAGCCTCTTCCTACCCCCTCCCCCCAACCCCCTTCCCCCTAACCACTGAAGACCTATTCACTGTATTCATATATCTGGTTCTGTTTTGTTTGTTGTTAGTTTTGTTCATTATTGTCCTGTAATGGGTGAGGTCATATGGTATTTGTCCTTCACTGACTGGTTTATTTCACTAAGCATAATACTTTCCAATTCCATCCATGTTGTTGCAAAAGGTAGGAGTTCCTTATTTCTTTCTGCTGTGTAGTATTTCAATGTATAAATGTACCAAAGTTTTTTGATCCATTCATCCACTGATGGGAACTTAGGCTGTTTTCAGCAACTGGCCATTGTAAATAGCACTGCTATGAACATAGGTGTACATAGGTTCTTATGAATTGGTGTTCCAAGGTTCTTCGGGTATAATCCTAACAGTAGAAATGCTGGATGAAAAGGCAGTTTTATTTCTAGTTTTTAAAGGAAATGCCATACTGTTGTCCATACTGGCTACATCAGTGTGTATTCCCACCAACAGAGTACCAGGGTTCCCTTTTCCCCACATCCTCACCAACATTTTTGTTTGTTGATTTATTGATGATTGCCATTCTGACAGGTGTGGGGTAGTATCATATTGTGGTTTTAATTTGCAACTCTCTGATGGCTAATGATGTTAGGCATCCTTTCATATGATGTTGGGCTCTGTATGTCTTCCTCAAAAAGTTCTCTGTTCAGGTCCTTTGCCCATTTTTTAATTGGGCTGTCTCCCTGATGTTGAGTTGCATAAGTTCTTTATATACTTTGGATATCAAACCCTTGTCTGAAGTATCATTGGCAAATATGTTTTCCCGTATAATTGGTTCCCTTTTAATTTTGCTGCTGTTTTCTTTAGCTGAACAGAAACTTTTCAATTTGATATAGTCCCATTTGTTTATTTGTTGTTGTTGTTGTTTAATTTCCTTTGCCCTTGGAGACATATCGGTAAATATATTTCTACAGAGGATATTGACATTTTTACTGCTTATATTTTTCTTTAGGACCTTTACGGTGGCACTGCTTATGTTTAAGTCCTTTATCCATCATTACCTTATTCTGGGGTATGGTGTAAATTGGTGGTCTAACTTTAATTTTTTGCATGTTGCTGTCCAGTTTTCCCAACACCACTTGTTGAAAAGACTGATTTTACTCCATTTTGTTTCTTCCTCCTTTGTTCAATATTAATTGGCTATAGAGTCCTGGGTTTATTTCTGGGCTCTCCATTCTGTTCCATTGATCTATGTATCTATTCTGATTCCAGTACCAGACAGTTTTGATTACAGTAGTCTTGTAGTATAGTTTGATGTTTGGTATTGTGATTCCTCCTACCTTGTTCTTCCTTCTCAAGATTGCTGTGGCTACTTGTAGGCATTTTTGGCTCAAATAAATTTTTGAAGTATTTTTTTCATATCTGTGAAATATGTCATTGGCATTTTAATTGGGATTGGATTGAATCTATAGATTGCTTTGGGTGGTACGGACATTTTAATGATGTTAATTCTTTTTTAAAATATTTTATTTTATTTTTTTTAATTTTATTGTTGTTGTATTACATCCATCCCCATTTTGCTCCCCTCTGTCCCCCTCCCCACCCACCCATTCCCCCCAAAGTCAATCCCACCTGTTGTCCATGTCCATGGTTCCTTTATACTAGGTTCTTGTCTAAGCTGCTCCCCTTCTTTGCCTCTACCTCTCCCTCCCCACTACCCCGTTCCCCTGACCACTGAAGGCCTATTCCTTGTATTCATATACTTGGTTCTGTTTTGCTTGTTGTTAGTTTTGTTCATTATTGTCCTGTAAGAGGTGAGATCATATGATATTTGTACTTCACTGACTGGATTATTTCTCTAACCATAATACTCTCCACTTCCATCCATGTTGTTGCAAAGGGTACAAGTTCCTTCTTTCTTTCTGCCATATAGAATTCCATTGTGTAAATGTACCAAAGTTTTTTGATCCAATCATCCACCAAAGGGCACTTAAGCTGTTTCCAGCACCTGCCTATTGTAAATAGTGCCGCTATGAACATAGGTGTGCATAGGTTCTTCTGAATTGGTGTCTCAGGATTCTTTGGGTATAGTCCAAGTAGTGGAATTGCTGGATAAAAAGGCAGTTCCATTTTTAGTTTTTTAAGGAAACCCCATAATGTTTTCCACAGTGGCTGCACCAGCCTGCATTCCCACCAACAGTGTATGAGGGTTCCCTTTGCCCCGCATCCTCGCCAACACTTGTTTGTTGATTTGCTGATGATTGCCATTCTGACAGGTGTGAGGTGGTATCTTAATGTAGTTTTAATTTGCATCTCTCTGATGACTAGCGATGTTGAGCATTCTTTCATATGCCTCTGGGCCCTTTGTATATCTAACTCAGTGAGTTGTCTGTTCAGGTCCTTTGCCCATTTTTTAATTGGGCTGTCTGTCTCCCTGGTGTTGAGTCGCATTAGTTCTTTATATATTTTGGAGATCAGACCCTTGTCTGAGGTATCATTGGCAATTATGTTTTCCCATACAGTTGGTTCCCTTTGAATTTTGCTGATATTTTCTTTAGCTGAACAGAAACTTCAA